>VZRJ01006583.1:115023-205121 GCA_013397565.1 Ptilonorhynchus violaceus
CACCAGGAGCGGCGGGGCCACTCTCCTCACCCCGCCGCCCTCCGAGGGCGAGGAGCCCCTCAGTCCCGCCAGCGGCTGCCAACTCTCTCCCGCGTCCCGCTCCAGCTCCCCGGCCTGTGAGGAGGAGGAGCGGGTGGCGGCTTCCCGGAGCCCGCCAGGCGATAGGTAACCCCTGCGGCTGGGGCTGGGCTCGAGCAGGGAGCTCAGGGCTGCCCTTTGGTGACCAGCCAGGCCCCTGCACTCGCTTCCCTCTGCTGGAGACTTTGGGGACAGAAGATTATTTTACGTAAACATAGATTTGTTTGCATAGATAAGCGGTTTAAGCACTTCGTTTCTTTTTTTTTTTGATATTTTAGAAAGTCTTCTCAATGGACAACTAAGTATTTTTATGAGTTCATAAGCTGTAAGCAGTTGGCCTGAGCCTCGGGGTCTGTGCCTGATAAAAAGCTACAGTCTTTTCTTGCCTTTGAAAGTTCTTGCAGACTACAGGGCTCTTTTACCTAGTGTATATAGCTGTGTCCCGAGTCAGCTGTGTGTGTGTGCATTGCACAGCCTCTGTGGCTTAATACTATTCCGTTTTAATTATATGCAAACATAATATGTGTTCTTTTTACTTGGGATCTTGCCGGCTTGATAGGAGAGTAAATAATTCTTATTCCTCCCTTTAAAACAGAAGCGGGGAGAGCAGGGAATCTTACTCTGGAATACAACCTTTGTGATGGAAACTTCACAGACTTGTGCATTAACCTGTGGTGAATGTAACTAGCAAGACTGAACTGAGCTGAAAGTGCCGATGGGGTAAAGGAAGGACACCAGAGCTTCATGGGGGTGCAGGGTTCCAGCATGGTTCTCAAATTTCCATGGAGAGCAGTGAAGGAATATGGACCACACTGAACTTTACTTAAAAGCATTTCTTGAAAAAGGTGCTGAAAGTCCAGGAATAGAGTGTTCAAGTGTAGTCAGAAGCTTCAGAGTGAAAAAGAGTTTAGCCAGTTTATGGTCCCTTCCCTTTCAGTTTTTCTGTTACCTCTCCATGTACTTCTTTCCAATAAGCAATTTTGTTCATGTACCTTGAGGTTCTGCAGCACTTTGTTCAAGCTACAACATGTCTGCAGCTTGAGAGGCTGTTTGAAACAACTCCCCAGTCCTGGGCCTGTTGCTGCAGTATTCTTTGGCAGCAGTAAGATGCAGCTAAAGACAACCTCTTTTAGGGCCTGAATTGGCACAGTCGCATTAAACTGTGTGCAAGATACATGCTTCACTCAGGCAGACAAGTTAGCTGTGTTGTACTAAGTGCGTACCAAGTGTTCATATAGCAGCTTCTGTGTGTAGGTGCCAAGATCTTGGAAGTATAATAATGAAAAACACTTCTGATGTAGCGCCCATGTGTGCATGCACTCTGAGTCTTGTTGTTGTTGTCCTCTTAAAACTACACAAAAATTAGCTGGAGGCAGACATTCAGTGTGGGAAATGCAATATTTGCAAAAGGGAAAGGATAAAAACAAGGCTTTGTGAAATGGTGTTAGGCATTTTCATGCTTTCGTTATGGATCAGCGTTACGTTTGATGGTGTGACCTCAGTGAATATACGGCAAATGATAATCACTGTTTTCTATTAATCAGACTTCACTTCTAATGCCAAATCTGTGTAGTTTGATTTAAGACACTTGTTTAGAAATAAATGTGCACTTGAGAATGAGGTGTTTTAAGAAGTCTATTGTTTTAATTATTTTGAAGAAGTTCATAACTGCAAACATGCTAGCATTTCAGAAAAGGGTCCCGTGAAATCCAAGATCTGCGTGGCTCAAAATACATGGTTGGTGTGCCAGGGAGAGTGTGTCTGGTGGCTGGGATGCACACCAAGAAGGACTGGGTTCTGGTGCAGTCTGGGAGCTTTAGGCACACTATTGGGGAAGTGTTTCTCCTAACAGGTCTTCATACTGAGCTTGTGTTTTCCTCTGTTTAAGCTTCGTTTTCTGTTATTTCTTACTTGTTTCTTGCCTGTTTTTAATCTATGACTGCGAATAATTTTTTGAGAAGCTGAAAACTTGAATTTTGTTAGTACTCATACAAGAAAACACATAATAAATACTATTTTTCTTAATTTATTCATTCTCTTACTACTTTTTCTAAGATTAGCTTAATTTGTCAGCCATGTTCCAGTACTAGATGCCATAATGCAAATCATGCAAAGCAAAAGAATGTATTGAGGAAGTATCCCTGCCCAAAATATCAAGTCTGTACAAAGTTACAGGTTTTTTTTCTGAATGTGAGTGTATAATACTTTTATCCTTTAATAAACTTTCAGAGACTTGTTTTCTAACAAAATGTGTGATTAAGCCTTCTTAAGTTGCGTCTCTTATACGTATGTGTTTAAAAGCTGTGTCTGTTAAATTTTTGGTCTTTGTTAATCTTGTAGCATAAAAGCCCTAGGCTGCAGCAGAATGTGTTGGACTGTGCTGGGCTTGGGAGTGTTTGGCCTGTGCTGCTTCTGTTCTTGCACTGTGTGTCAGCATGCCCCTGTCAGTTCTATTATGCTACATCTCTGTGGCAGCACACTGTAAAATAGGGTTTGTCAGAGGAAACAAACCTTTTCCAGGTGAGTTCCAGTGTAAACGTTCACATGACTTGACCAGAAAACTTGACCTGTTAGTGCAAACACATACTGCTAAAACAACAGAGGAGTAGGACAAAACTCCCTAGCACTGACATTTTCCCAAATGCTTTCTGTCACAGAAATGTATTCTAAAGGTGACTGGGACAGAAAATATTTTTGCAACAGAGTATTGGAGTATTGCTGTTTCCTGTGAATGTGTTGTACTTTTATATTGATAAAAAACATTTATTATGTTTAAAAGATTGATTCCTGGAGCATTAGCATAATATGTTTGTTGGATGCTTCTGTAGGTTAGATTCAGTAAACAGAATTTCTCACTGCAGTGAAGTATGTATATAGGTAGGTATTTCCAGAGCCCATACATCCATATGAAATACTAAAGTGAAGTCTAGTTTCACTGCTTTGTTGTCAAGAGAAAGTTCTGTGTCAGATGGAAGAAATCTTTTAAAGAAATCTATTGGCATGGTTTCAATTTTTGCTGACTTGGACCCTAATATACTGTCTTACTTATGAAATAGTATGTGTATAGAATATTATAAAAGCTGTTTCTGACCTGGGGCTAGGATTGCTGCATTATTCATGAGTGAAGAAGTTATGAGTGACTTATGTAAGGTTTAGTATTAAAAGTCTAATAGAACCTTGTATAATACCATCAAGTATTACATGCTAGCTGTATTTCTTAACCATGTTTCCTGCGAAAGCTTTTTAAGGTGGAAAACTTTATTGCTTAGAGTGAATGGATTCTTAATGCTGAGGTTGCTTGATACCACGAATCCACTTCTATAGAACTTGAAAGAAGAAAATGTTTTAGCTTTTGGTTTGCTTGTGCTAAAGAGCACTTGATACATGGAGCCTCTTGTGACCAAGGATAGGATGTTAATGTTAAATCTCTGTTTTTCCTTGGCTTCCATATGTGAGAAGGAAAGTGACACTTTGATGTTACTGGTATTCTTTTTGTTTAGTTCCTAAAAGGTAATGATTGAATCTCTTCCACAGTTTAAAATCACTAACAAGCTAGAATTTAATAAGTAAAATGTAAGGGGGATGGTCAGAGGTGCATTATAAATGCCATTTATCCATTATAGAGATTACTAAGCAAGTAGAAAAATTATGTCATTGTTGTCACATTATGCCATAAAAGAAAAGTACTTTTTCAAGGTAGTAACACGGCTTAACCTTTCAATCAAATACATTACAGCTAATATTCTCTTACATTTCTCATTTTTAATTTAGGAAGGCTGAAGACTCTGAGATAGCAGGGGGGAGAAAAGTGTCACCTTTGAAAGATAACCTTTCACCATGGGAAGAATGGTTCATTGGCAAAGAGAAGGAACTGCGTGCCCGCTTACAAGCTAGGGCTGCAGAGGTGAGTACGTCCAATTGGCTTGATGTTAAGTCTAATAGAAGACAGCAAATACAGGATTTTGTTTTCCATTGGTTGTAGAAACATGAGTAGTTTTTTCCTTTTTTTTTTTTTTTAGTGTCTTGGGCCTCCATAATGTTTGTGTTTGTCTGTGCTAGTGTGATTCATGTTATGGGCATTCTCTTTTGTTAAATGTTATGTTTCATTGAAGTGATGCTGTATAATATTTTGTTTATCCAACTGTCAGGTAATGGTTCGATTTTAAAAGATTAAAACATTTATATAATTGCTGCCTTGATTTTCATCACAGATACATGTGCCTGCATGTAGGTAGTAAAAGACAATGGGGTGTGTGCTGATTGTAAGTATGCCAAGCTACTTGGTTAGTTTTGAGGCACAGTGTTGTTACCCACTTAGTGTGTAATTTTACAACTGTTTGGTGTCCTTTCCCAGGATAGGGGTCCCTGTTACAGCATTTTTTCCCCTCGTTCTGTCTTTTGCCATCTTGCAGATGAACAGTTCTTGAATACTGGGGCTGAACACAATTAAGTGAGAGTGCTCTATCTTTTCTTGATTACTATGTTTGTAGTTGTGGTTGATTAAATGATACTGTTGTTGAAATTCAAATGGGAAGTATTGGGTAGTGATTAGAACAATCACATGAAAATTAGATAATTTCTCACTTTAGTTACTGATTTACTGTTTGACCTTGAATGATGTCCTAGCTTTTCTGTGATTATCTGTAAAATGAATATAGCATAAAGCTGTTTTATGTGGGCTACCTCATGTTGTTTATAAAACACCTGCCTCTGGAAGTTTCAGGAACAGTATTTTATAGATCAGCAGAACACCGAAGTAGTTTGTTAAACTTGAGGAATATGTTTTCATCCATTAATATCCACCAAATGTTTAATGACTTCCCATTTATATTCTGGATTGGTAATGTAAATGTAATCTAGCAGATGTCTCTCAACTAAATATTAAGAATAGTCATAGGACAAGCATTACTTAAAGCCATGTAGAAAATGGTCATATAGGTAAATATTTTATTTTTAGTTTGTAAGATTTTGAAAGCATTAGGTGTTAAACTGCAGTGAGACAGAGCAAAAAGCTTGTATTTGGGGGAAAAATGCAATCAACATTTTTGTAAGATGCCAGAAGAGAATGAAACGTGATACTCATATAAAAAATTATTGCTATATTTGCATATAAAAAGTATTCTAAACTGATATCTGAGAAATAACTGTGGAGTCCAGATCTTTTGCTGACATTAGCATTAAGTGTGCTCTGAATGTCAAAAATGTGGATAAATATTTGGAGTGGAATTGGATTGGGTTTTCTAAGGTACTTACAGTGCCATCAGTTTTTACAGAAACCAAGATCCCTGCAATACAGGTGTCTCTGAACTCAAAGGAGATGTTATTTGCTGTAACTTTGCCTCAATACAGAAACAACTATATTTTCAAACTGTGTCTGTATTGTGGGTGTTAGAGCTTTCTGTAAGCTTCTCTTGATGTCCTACTTAATTGAAATTCAATGTCATAAGAAAAGGGGGTTCTCTCGAACTGCAGTGTAGGGACCATAAAATCAATTTCATGGAAATAATTCCATCCATCTACGTTTGAAGGTATGAATTTTCATAGAAAAATAGCACTTTGTGTTAATGCTACTGTTGGAAAAGCTAGACAGCTCAAATTATCTTCTTAGTTATGTTTTTTCTTTATGTATTAACTTCATTGGAGAGATACAAGTGATTGCATATATACTGTATGTCTTAAGATACTTTGGAATTTGTTCCCTCATCTTCAAGATAAAACTCCTATTTCAAAATTTGCTAGAATTTGCAATGATTTTGGCTTTAGTAAGCCTTGGGTTAAGCCCTAAGGTTACAGTAGAGCTGGTACTAAAAAATCACAGGTGAATAATATTTCACTTAGCTTTTAATACCTTCCACAATGCACAACAATATACAGTGTAAATTTTAAGTATTGTGGAGACGTACTGCTGCAATTTAAGATTCTGCTGACTGAGAAGGCATTTCAGTAAAGTGAGGAGTGATTTGTTACATTTAATTGCTTCCAAAGCCTAATTAAAATATGTATTTCCAGTTAATATCCTAAAAATTATACATTTCCATTGATTGTATTTCAGAATATTTCTGTGTTGACTGTCAGTCATCTCCAAAATCTTAATGAAGGAAAAATACCAAAATGTAATGCTTAATGCTGCTTGTTTTAACTGCAGCACTATTTCTAGTATTGGTGTAGATGGTCACCATGGATTTAAGATAGATACTTTTTCTTTAATTAGGAAATGAATATACAGCTTGAAAAGATGAAGCAAAATGAAGAATGTGAAAGAAGAAAAAGGATAGCTGAAGAGAAGCACAAGGAATGGGTCCAAAAAAAAAGAGAAGAGGTAAATATTGCTTTGAATGCAAGTATTCTGGTACATGCCATGCTTAAGTAAACCTATGTAAAATTTGCTCAGTCTGTTTACACACCCATGTTTTTAGTTTGCTGAATGACTGGCTGCTTTGGCTGCTTTAATTGAAAATTATAAAACCAAGCCAAAACAGTTAAACATTTTACAAGACTGGGGTATTTTTTCTGTAAGGTACAAAGGGATTTGTTTTTTGAGTAGTCAGATAATTGACAATCGGCATACATCTTGTGCAGTAGCCTTCTGCTCATTATAGTTTTGGTCTTCAATGTACCCTGCTCTTCCAGACTTCCCAGGTTCAATGCCCAAGTGTTTTGGGTTAAGTGTACATCTTGACTGTATGCAATGTCTTGTACACCAAGTAGAGCTAGAAGAAGGACTTAGTTAAATATCACTATGGATAGACAAATAGTATGGTAAGGTTTAGAGGGATAACTGAGGTGTGGGGCCAGATTGAGGAAATTCTCGGTAGACCACAGTTAGTAATTGGGAATTCCTTCACCCAATAAGTAATTTCTGAGTGGGATCAAAAGATTTTTGGGTTCTCTTGAGGGGGATGCCTAAGTCCAGGGCCAGAAACAGACAGAATCCTGATCTAAATGGGGCTCTGTACAGCTCTGTGTTAGACCAAGTGAGCATATGCACTGGGTAGCAAAAATGGGAATGCTTGGGAGACTAGGGCATGTTCAGCCTCTGGTAGTTCATGGGCTTATGCATTCATTGTCTTATGGTCTGTAGCAGTATCAGTTGTTTACTGTTCTATACTTCTGTTTCTGAATAAAATCAGATGAAAATTGACTAAAAATATCACAATAGCACTAGTTGGGCTGGATGGCCAGATCTAATACATTTGTCTTCTTCATTTCAGAGCTCCTTCAGATTCAGTCTAGAGCCACTTAAATAACATATGTTTGGATCTAACCTAATTAATCTTAGTCTTAACGCTGACTGGATAATTGGCATAAACCCACCGCAGTACCTGTCCTGCTCTACTAATTTATTATGATTTAGATTTCTGATTAAAGTACACAGCAAAAAGTAAATTTACTATTCAGCACAAACAATGCTATTTTCCTCTTCCAAAATGAAATTTAAATGAAAATTAAATTCTAGGTGTCTGTAACTATTCATTGGCTTGGAAGAGTTGGTCTGCCTCTTGAAATAGTTCCCAGTTCAAAACTGGAAGTTTTTCTTCTGTCTGCTCCTCACTACCCCCGCTCCCTCCTTCAGCTTCTGTAAACTTCTACTTATTCAGGTTCTCCTTGGAACTTTGTGGATTTACTGATTAACAACTTCTATTCTGTTGTTAGTAGGAATAGAAAGTCTGTTTTATGGTAATCACATCAGCCCAGAGGACAGGAGAAAAAACATACTTGTGTCTGGACTTTATCATGTTATGTTTTGGAAGCATAAGGTCATCTTTAACACATGTCCCAAGTGTTTACAAAAGTAAGCTGATTTTCATTTAAATTGGGTGATTCATTGGCTAGTCTTTCTTATAAACCACACTCAAATCAAGAACAAACTGAACTTAAGAGCTTAGTTGTCTTTAGGACATTAACATTTGTGCTGCGTAGACTGTCCCGCTTCAAGTTGCCACAAGATTATTTGTGGGTCTGGACACAGACTGAAGGACAAATATGTCAATTCAATGACTAAGAAGATGTTTAAAATTGCATCAAGATTTCACCTGTAGTTTAAGGTTAGAATCATGAACGCTGACAGTTGATACAATTTTCTTGGGAACCTTGTACATATATCTCCTATTTTGAAAACTCATTTAATTTCCTCATAGGAGTATCAAAAGGTGCTTCTTGAGGCAAAACTTGCAGTATTTTTTACTGAAATATGCATTAAGCACTCACCTTTTTCATACTCAGTTATTGATTCTGAGCCCTGTGTGTAGAGTGCAGAAAATGCTTTATTTGGCAAGAGGCAGTACTTCTAGGGATGTTATCTCTCTAATCTCCACAAGTCTGTGTCCTTTTCCATTGCTCAATACTGTAGTGATGAAGGAAGTAAGGCACACTTGAGTGTACATGAAACTTTTTCCTTCATCTTGAGCATCCAGCACCGGGAGATACTGTTGGAAGAGTCTTTATACTGTGAATGTGAGTGACATTTATATCAGAAGTAAAATGTTTGTATATGCATAAAAGAATTCTAGTTTTCTGTATGTCAAGCTAGTATTCTTGCATGAAAATTTCAGTTGTTATGCTCTTGCTGTTAAATATAGTCCTTTAGGGGCAGGCTAGGAAGCAAAGTTTGAGCACTGTTTTTGTTCACTATCAGGTTCATTTTTTTATTATTTAATAGAGATTTAAAAATATATGCTGTGAAGGTTTTCTTACACTTCTAATCATTTTACGTAAACTATTTCTGAAAGTAAAGAAATCGTAGCTATTTAGGATTCTTCTATGTTAATAGGTTTTGTGATTCTCAAAGGTTGTAAATGAACTAGAAGTAATATTTTGAAATATGAGCCATCAAAGAACATTCTAAGCTGTGAAATATGTTTATACAAGTATTTGTTTATGGCAAAATTTTGCAGCTCACTAGGAATTAAAAGCTTAATAAAATCAACTGTTAGGCACTATCGTGGACCTACTAATGCCTTTACAAATCAAAACCAAATATGCTTTTGATTCCAGAAGAAAAATTAACACAACATGATTTTTTTATGTAACTAAAAATTTTATTTCTGAGTTACCATTAGACTTATTGATAAAAATGAGGTGGTTATGGTTATAAATGCTGAGCAAGTAAATTCAGTGTTCAATGTCCCTGCTTTCATTATTAAAGTAGCCTTGATTTAAGTGTTATGCAGAACTGAACATAGATCAGCAAAGTCATCAGAATCTGTCTTTAATCTTTCTGATACTTACTTGATTACTCATTGCTGTATTTAGACTCCAGCTTGGTAATGCACTTATAGCTGAACTGTAAAGTTTTAAACAAAAGGAATTGACATCCTTGATTCCCGTCTCATCACAGCACTACGTCTTGAAGAGGTATTCAAGATTGAAAACTAACTTGTGTTTCATTTCTTCAGATTAGAACTAGTGCTTGTGAAAGCCTATTTTCTCTTTCTCTGTTCATTATGGTACTTTGTGGGTTTTCTTCTTTTTTGGAGGGGGAGCAGCCAAGAAAGGGCCCATTCTTAGAATGAATTTTTTATTGAAAATAAAACCAAGAGGTAAAGAATGGCTAGAATTTTATCATAAAAAAGAAGAGGCCTTTGAAGTCTATTATTTTCTGTGACTCCACGTGGATACTGAACAAATGAGTTAACTTCACTCATTGTTCTCCACCACTGAGTAAGTTTAAAACAAAACAACCAACCAAAACCTTCAATACATCCCCCTAAACTGTGTCTTCAAATTATTTGAATCTGGATACCTACTTGTGTGATAGATTTTGCAAATCTTCTCTCCATAGTGACATCTTTATGACTTGTGGCTTGTCAACTACAGTCTTGTTTAACAAATATAAGTTTTGTGACTGTTTTGCTTAGCTGGTTGTAGATGATAGGCAGACTGTATACAGACTTGAGTAAATTATAGTTTAAGGAGGGAGATAAAAAGTACTGCCACTCAGCTTCAAAATATTTGGGAATCACATTTCTGGTTCCTTCCAAGGATTTTTCTCTCTCATCTAAATTCTGTTCGATTAATATGTGATGACAAAACTCTGGCTGGAAAAAAACATGCAAAAAAAAAATGTGATATTTGAGGTCATAGATGTTCCGAGTTGATCACTCATTCATACTTTCTTTTGTAGTGTTTCCTTTGAAGACCACCACTATTGAGAACTTGTTCAATGTGGTTCAATTCCAAGTTTCTTCACAGTGTGACCAGACACTGGTCCTACTGCCTGATAACTTGTTGTGTTCTACTCAGTGGAAGTTCCTGGAGCTTCTCTTCTGATTTGGAATATATGTAAGCTGCTCTCTGAAGCCAGTTGGATTTATTTTTTCCCTCATTTGCCCTTGAATTAATTGATTCAAGATACATGTAGCCTTCTTCCAGGAAGAAAACCCTACCCTTACAACCTCATCTCCCAGGAATGAGGTGCAGTATGGAGGAGTGTTTGCTAGTGTTCTTTTACTGTTAATTGTTTAAAGAACTGAGGATGGTTTTGACTATTGCGCTTTATGTAGTCTCACATAAAATATTCTCATGTTCAGGTAAACAGGAACCCAGTCCCTGCCTTCACAGTTGTAGGCATAATTTGGGTTTGAGATTTGCCCATCTATTGAGAGTGCTCTGTTTACAAGACCATATCTGCAGAACCCGCGGTATATAAGACTTACCTCCTAATGTTTTGCCATCACATAGGAATTTTTGCTGTTCACAGTAGCAAGGTTTTTTCTTTTCCTGTTTTATGTGAACTTCTGATCCTGAGATGTGAAAACCTTTTCATTCCTCTCAGCAACTGTGGGATTGAATACTTTAGTAAGGTACCTGTAGTTGCGGAATTACTGATTAAATCAAAGTACTGGTTTCAAATCAGAGGACCAAAAGCTTTTGACAAATGCATTGTGAATGCATAAACCATGAAGAGTCTGTAAACTGTATGTTTGTTTAATTTTTCAGCATTTTTGCAACAGTCAGAACCTCTTACGAATTATTTCTGAGTAAAATATTAGGATTAAAGGTCAGGCCTGATGACAGCAGGTTTTTGATTGCATATTAAAGAAATTAACACTGATGCAGTGCACTCAACCTTCTACAATACAATATGATATCTTCCAATCATATTTAATCTGCCTTAGTGACTCTGCAAAGCTACTTCATTCTTAGAATGCCAATAGAATATGAACTTAGAAATATCTAGAGTATTCAATTCATATATATACATGTGTGTACATATAATTATTTATAGTATATATGGTTGTGGGTTAGCCCCAGTTGGCAGCTGAGACCCCACACAGATCCTCACTTGCTCCCCCCAGCTTTTATTGCTGAGCAGTATGGTGTGGGATATCCCTTAGGTTGGTTGGTGTCAGCTCTTCTGGCTGTGCCCCCTCCCAGTTCCTTGTGCACCCCCAGGCTATTCACTATTGGGATGGGGTGAGAAGTAGACAAGACCTTGAAACTGTATGAGCACTGCTCAGTGATAACTTGTGTCATCCAGAAACACTATTTTGGTCACAAATCCAAATACAGCACAACAGGAGCTGTTATGAAGAAAATGAACTCCATCCCAACCAAAACCCACTACATGTGTGATGCATATGTTTGCAACGGTAACCGAAATCCCAAAAAAGGAATGCTTGCATCCCAAAATAACTGTAATTCTGAAACTCATCTTGTTAACACCCACGTATTTAGTCTTTGCATGTAATTCTTTATGCTGTATTAATGTGATACCTAGCAAAGTTGTAAGTGCACAAGTAGTGAAGTTACAGTTTTCCATTGGAAAAACTAATTATTCTAATACCAATCTAAATTTGACTGTGGCATTACCAGTACTTTCTGCATTGTTGAATAGAGAATAAGGCAACGCTTTTTTTTCTTAGAAGTAAATATGAGCACAGCAGGCATTAAGAATAGAATTTAGATGTTCAACTTCTTTTTTTGTTCTTTTTTTTTCAATAAGTCTCCTTTACTTACTGAAAAATATAATTTTAATGGAAACTACGTGCAGGATGGAAAAGTTCTGTTTGGATGCTTTTTCATTGAAAATTTTGTTCTTACCATTTACTGTGCTGTTGACTGATGGTCTTTATGAAAAGCAAAAAGCAGTAAGAAGAATGAAAGCCTAGAACCAACACACTGTATATTAATGAATGACAGTGTTCTTGTAGCAGACTTAGCTTTCTTGGTGTGCTGCATAATTCCTTCCAGAAGAGACACCTAGATTCCTACTCTTACACCAAAGACTTTTTATTTAATGTGTATTTTATCTCAGTATGGTTAATAAAGAGCACAGATTGTTCAACAGCTTGAGCATGACTTTCAAGTTCAAAAGCTATGCTTGCTCATGCTCTTTCTTTCATCCAATGAGTTGTTACTTATTTTGTGAGGAGTGGTACCACTTCAACAGAAGAGGTGGAGAATCCTGTCATCCCAGCCTGCAGCCTGGTGGTTGGGGACGTGTTGGTTGAAATCTCCTCAGGCAGAAAGGTAATGAAATCCAGATCTTCCCTGTCCCAGGTTAATGTTCTAACAGCTGAACTGCTGTTCTCAGTCAAAGCAGTGGTTGCTAATGTAGAGCCTGATGTACTATGGTTTTTGCTGACAGTTTAGACTTGAAAGAGATGCTAAGATGTCCACTTTTTTCAAGACTGAACCCTTTCAAAAAATGTGTTTGTGAGGGAAGCTTCTAGCAGAAATGCTTTCCAATCATGAGAACCAACTGCATACAAGAATTAAAATTTTCTGTTTTCATACCTAAGTTGATCTTTACATATCTAAATTTTTCTGTGAGTCTGGGGTTAATTTCTTAAGGATTTTTTTCTGCATATTGTGGGTCTCTTACTCTCTGGACCTGGAGAGTCTTTACACAAAACTTTTCTGTGATGTCATGCATTCCCAATGCCATGGTTATAATTTTAGGTTGTACCTGAATCTTAATTGCCTTTAGATTTCTGTGAGTAGAATGAACTAATTTCTCATGGTTAGTGTTAAAATGAGTTTTAGACAGAGTTTTTGAAGAGGAATTCAGGATGACAGGTGGATAAAATATGAGTGCTCCTGTATTTCAGCAGCATTCGTGGAGTTGACATTGTTCTGAAGATCCCAAGAGTGTTCCAGGAACTAGGTATGCTAAAGCTTTCTGCTTGTCACATACATTGAGTCCCCATATGAAATGAACACAGTTTGGGAGAAAGATCCAATAATTCTCCAGTTCCTAGACTGCAGTGGAGTCTGCAGTGACTTTGTGTGAACTTCAGCAGTAGATCGATATAAACCTGCCTGTCAGAAGACATCTGCAGCTCAGACCTCTGCTGGCCTCCTTTCTAGCCTCTTGTTTTCACATGGCAATTATAGGGAGATTAAAGAAGTATTCATATGGACTAGGCTTGGTCACTGAGTTGTGTTATAGGGCAAAACTGAACAGATAATAACAGTTGTCTGAACAAGCCAGATTTCCAAGACTGCTAGATGTGGTTGATGTTCAGGGTTATTATAAGGATTAACAAGGAAATTTGGATGTATGTTCTGCTGTTTACAGTGTGGGCTTTTCCTATATTTTGCCATCAGTCAGCATTAAATGATGCTGGAATATGCAGCTAAGATGTCAGCCAGCAGCTATGAAATAGAACCTTTATCTGTGAAAAGAAAAATGTTGTCACATTCTGCAGACCATAGGATGGAAAAGGATTGCTGTGAGAAGTGTCTTAAAAATATCAATCATAACATTAGTTTCTGGAAATATTTCTATTCAGTGGCAGTCTACATAGAAAATGCAGAAGAGAAAACACCTCTGCACTTTACCCTTTCTGGCCTCTCATTTAATAATTTATATGAGAATACAGAAATATATATTTTAGTAGTTTTCTTCCAGTTGGATATAGTGCCTCTGTTTCGAAAGCAATTAGACTTTTTTTCCTGCGTGGAAAATTATTTAGTATTTCTACCTTCTGTCAGGAAGAAAGTGGGATGCTTCTTCAAATTTTAAAATCCTTTGACCACCACATACATGCAGGTTTTTTCTTGGAAAGTTAGTGGTTAGTACTGACTCAGTGAGACACATGCTGCGAACTGAGTCACCATCTCACTGCTTTGTGAGACAGATGGATTTGTTTTAGGTGGGGGATTTCCAAGTACAGACCTACCCCAGACTTCATTAGGTTCTGAGACTTGATAGAATCACAGCACAGAGCAGTGAACCCTCAGGCTAGATGTATATCCTTTCTCCTTAATTATGTGCTTGGGTAGGGTGGCAGGAGAACAAGCCATTTTTGCAATGTGTAATTGGATGTTTTACAATCAATACCTTAATTTATGTAATGCCTGCAATCATATTTTAGTGTATGTAAATTTACTAGTGGTTTAGTGAATAGATTGTGACTGTTTTGAACACAAGATCAAAGAGAATTTTTAAAATCCAATCTAAACAAGACCAAGCATAAACAAATTATTTCTTCCCTCATATATACATGGAAGGAAAATAAAAGAAGGAGTGAAAAACATGCACATTAATATGCACATTCCATTTTTTATAGACTTTTATAAGGGAAAGTAATAAGGACGGGGAAAAGCTGAGAACGTCAGTGTGACAGAAGCTTAACATGAAACAGGTTACTAAAGCAGCTTGGAATGTGTTGTACACTAACTATGAAGGAAAAGCGGTTCTGATTGTGAGAGAAAGAGGAAGCATTTCTGATTTGTCTGCAGTATTATTTCTAGGCAGCTGCAAAGTCTGCAATTCTGCAGGGAGTCTCCCTCTCTTAAGGATGTTTCACTGGAAGTAAAACTTAGTAATAGCTGTGGCTTTCATGGTAGTGTGCATGGCATGTTATTGTTTACATAGGACCTAATTTAACTTTGAGTCAGCCTAGATAGTTGCTAAACTCATCTAAGTATTGTGATTAAAGATATGTAATTTAAGAAGCTCCCCTGCCTTTTTTTAGAGTATTTGGAAAGATTTTTAGTCTATTTTCTGCTTATAATTGTTTTCCATTATCGAACAATTCCTCTAGATACGGAAGGAGCCCATTTTTTTTTCAGTTTTCTCCTATGTTTTCATGCCTTTTATATGATAAGACCCTTAGCTAAAGATTGTAGTTTTGGAATATCCTTAGTTTTGTAACTTACTTTCTTGTGCATCAGAGGTAAGTCAGCAAACAACAAAATGTGTGAAATCTTCACAACCCATCTTCCCCAATAGTTTTAGTTCAATGATTTAACATATCTCTGTCATCTACATTAATGCTTTTTATGTGTTCCAGACTACCATTGTCTCAAAACAGGAGTTGTTGGTGCATATGGGGAATATTTGGTAATGAAGAGACAGAGAAACAGCTCTGAATAAAAGAGATTAAGATGAATTTTAGATTAAGGAGGAAAACCTTAGACAATTGTGTTTTGTTTTTTCAGGAAGTTGCTATTTAGACTCTGAATAATTTGCCAAAAATACATTATTTTTTCTTTTCAATACTTTTAAGTATGGAAGTGTTTGTTTCATGTTAAGAAAGATGTTTTTTCCATTCTGTATGGACATAAAGTTGAGATTCTGAAATGTTTTTTTTTTTTCCTGGAATGAAATATATTTTTTCATTGGTCTTGTCAATAGTTTTATCACATGTACAGGCCTCAGTGTTGTGAAGTTATTAGTAAGACCAATTGTTTTATAATTCTGTGTAGTTTTACAGTCCAGAATATGCATTGAAATTGGAGTGTATTCATATTTCACCATTTCCCCTACACTACAAAACAGATTCAGCTGGAGTTTTCAGCTGAAGTTTGCTGGAATGTATTAGAAGTGAAATGGAAAAAAAATGACCAAACAACAAAAAAACAAGGAGAAAATACAGTTAATAGCTAACTGTAATTGTTTTGTGAAATTGTGTGCCGTGTGTACACAAAGAAGTCTTTGTTGTCAAATAAGAATATTTACCAGAGCAGTACTACTGAAAGTACCCTTGTGATTTAGGTGAAGAAACACCCACCTCAGAGATTAAGGTAGATAGACCTAATAAAGCGTAGCTTATAAAAGGGGACGGGATGGGATGGGATGGGATGGGGTCCTATCCCACAGGGCATAGTATAGCTGCTGATGTTAAAATTGCAGTAATGCTTCTAGTGTTGGCAGACAGAACAGGGCACACTAACTCAAGCAGTTCTGTATGCTGGCTTCTTTCCTGGCAGAAATGAGATAAGTGTTTTGCAGAGCACTGTAAGCTGAAGTTTTTAGTCTCTATGTGCTACTTTATTGGATTGCTGGTCATTTTGGTATGGGGGACAAGCACTGAACCAGCAGATAGCCTGTTTAGACCAGACTGAAGGAATTGTGCTGGTCCTGAGCTCCAGTATTATGGCTTCTGCTTCATTGTGCATAATTGGATTTTCCAAAAGTGCAGTAAACCTGGGAAGAAGGTGGGGGATGAACAAATGAGGATGGCTCTAGTTTCCTGCCTTTTTGTTCTTATAAAGGGAAAAATGGTAATATATAATGGTAAAATGGGAATGGGAGTATATTTCTGGTTTTCTTGTATTTCATTCGTTTATTATACTTTGCAGCTCTAGTTCTAGGCATTTGACATCCATACTGCCAACTGTAATGATTCTGAGTCAGTATAAGTTTCTGCTAAACTATATATCTCCTTTGTTCAAGAAGAGGGTGCAGGGAAGCATACGAGTAGAAGATTTCTTTAAAGGAAAACATATTTTTTCGACATCTCTTTTATATTAAGAGGAAACTGGTCTTAAGTCTTGTGCCTCTCCTCCGAGTCATGTGCACAACTTGTCTGATAGATTTTTGCTTCTACATGTGTATGCGGTTCCTTCAGAGTTAAGCGAGCTAAGCAGAAATAGTGTTGAAATCTGGAAAAGATTCCAGACACTTCATAAAGGTTACAAGGAACAGAAGTGAGAGCTATTGTTACTCCTCAAATGAAAATACCTCCCTCTCCAGATCAAGAGAAGGCCAGTGGATATGTGATTGTTGGCTTAGAGAAAGGCCCTCAAAACATTGCTGTTGGATACACACACACTGAAGTGAATGACACCTCTTGTGTGTTCTGTCTTCCAAATCATACAGGTAGCAATTTCTCTTCACACTCAGTTGCCATTTTTTGCCTACCCTAGAATGTGTTTTCTCATTTAGAGTTCGGAGAGGAGAAATGTGTGGATTGATTCACTGAAGTAGTCCCTATGTGAATAAACTGAAGAGTATAAAAAATTTAAGAGAATACCACAAAACATGAACTGGATTTTTATGTGAACTTTTTATTTTTCTAACAGTTTATGCTTAAGCATACTGAACAATCTGCGTATCTCAATGACTCTTAGAATGGGGCAGTTTACCTGACTTCCATTTGGAACTGTAGTTTGCACTAGATTCATTGACAAGTAAAGCTAACACAAAACTGTTGAGAATTGCAACATATATTTCATTCCCAGAAATATTGAGAAGTGTCTGAAGTGTTTTAAAAACTCTCTGAATAAGTAAAACAGAGTGGTAAACATCACAGTATAAGGAGACCTGAATGTTTTCTGACAAGTTTATGTCTCAAACTATTTTATCTGGAACCTAGTGATGAATAGGTTCTGACTTCAAAGAACTTACAATGTTAGATATTTTTTCAGGTTTATATTAGTTTTCTTTGTAATTATGTAATAATATTAACTGTATTCCTCAAAATATACATTGAAATATACCGAAAAATTTCTATTCTGTTTCTTTGATATGTTTCACATAGGAACGAAGAGAAAGGAAACGAAAGCTGAGCAAAGAAATGGCAGAAAAAGCCACAAGGGAACTAGAAAAAATGCAGTTACAAGAAAAGGCTGAAGTAAAGTATAAAGAATGGTTACAGAAGAAGAGATCTGAAGAGGCAGAAAAGAAGAAAAAAGAGAAGGTATTAATGAACTGATCTTTTATTTGGATGGAGTTATTTAATCTGTAACTTACATTAAATATATTGATATCAAATGGCAGTGTTGTACATGAAAACAGCTTTCAAGAGTTGCAATGTTAGTCCATTGTGGTATGGTCAGCAAAGTAAGATGCATATTAATGCATTTTTGGTAGTAGTCTGAGCTTTTTCTTAGAGAAACACTGGAGTAACATGGAGGTTGGGGTTTTTTTAATTTTTTTTTCAGGTTTAAACCAAAAAATGCATCTTTTCCATTGTTAGGAAAATGTGCTTGTATTTGAAGACATATTTGAAATATATTCAGCAGTCTGGAAATCTGGAAAAAAATTATTTGCTATTATGTGTATATTGTACAGGGCTTTGTCTATAAGTACCTTAGTTTTTTTCTATTTTTAGGAAAAAGAAAAAGAACGGGAAGCTGAGCTACAGGAGAAGAAAACAAGATCGGAGAAAATCTTTAAGGAATGGCTGCAAAACGCTAGAAATAAACCACAACCTGCTTTAAATGGTTATGGTTTCCCACACGGGAAGTCTACAGGTTTGTACTTCTAGTACACAACTATGTAGTGACTTCGGTTTGTGGTTCCTTCCTTCTAATATTTTAATGTAAAATGAAGGCTGTTTAAGATACTCACCTAGTATCTAATTTTGGCACATAGGAATGACTACTTATACTATAGTATAAGTCAGAGAAACATATTCTGAGACCTGTTGTCTCAGAACTTTTTTTCTGTATTTTTCTTAGTCTTTTTTGTTATTTGGGAGGAAGATTATATTATTTGAGTAGTGTGGTGTACCAAATTATAACAGATTTTATCTGATTTTTCTTACCAGGCATGGGAATCACTAGAGCAAATCAATGGTTCCTGTGAAGCAAATTATTTATGTCAGCATCCTTGTAAAGTTATTTTTTGTAGTACAGAAGGTGTGTGCCTCCTTAGTGCACCTGAATCCACCTTAGAAAAGAAGTAGGGTTTTGAGGCACAAGAATAATAAGAAGCTGGCAGAGGTCCTGCCTGAGAAAGGAAACATGGGCATCAACCTGTGTTCTGAGCTAAAATTTCCTTTCCATTTTGCTTTTTACCTGCATCACACCTCCTTGGCTTCCGTAATCCTATTCCTTTTTTTGTTTGAAAGGGAAGTGTGAAAGAGAATGCTGTTGATAGTGTGGTGTTTCACAAGTCTTACTTTATTTTTATATTTTTTGTCATCCCATGTAATACAAACGCAGAAGAGCAGCAAGAAATAATATTGCATTACACTTCATTTTTTTGTGCAACTAAAATACTTGTTTTTATTTGACTTTGCAACAGAAATAGTTTGAGGACTGAAATTCTGGTCTCTAAATGTTTAAGAAACATGTAAAGCAGGTGAACAACCTCTTTTGCTTACATTTATTTGTAAATAGTGATTTACTTTGCCTTCATGTTTTGTTTTGGACCTTCATTACTTACTGACAGCTGCAATCATTTATTTAAATTATTTTTGAAAAATAATAGAATGTATTACAAACTTTGAAGTGTATCCGTCATGTGGTTGGGGAAAATAAAGTAGCAAATTTGTAGAGATTTACAGCTTTTAAGAATACAAAGGACTGAGCATTCAACCTGCTTAGTTTTTTAAGTAGAGATGAAAAACATGCCAGTTACTGATTAAAAAAAGAAAAAAAGATGGAATATTTATTACTTTGAATCACTTAAATTATATGATGTGTCTGTGCTGTCTTTCTCTGAAGACACTGTTATGTCTTAGTTAGTCCAGATGATTGTTATGTTTGCATTGGAAAGCTTGTGTAAACATTTCCTTTTTAGTTATGTGTATTTTCTAAATGTTTTAGGGAGTGCTGATAGAAATTTGTATCCGGCTCCAGCATACTGTAACCCCATTCCTTGGAAACCAGTACATGTGCCTCCCCCAAAGGAAGACAGTGTTCTTACCACAAAGAAGAGTAAGAGACCTGTACGTTGTCAGCCACATGCATCTTTGCCAATGGTGATTTCTAAGCCCAAGAGCAACCCATGTATTGGATCCCTGTGCAGAAAGAAGTTATAGTTCAGAAAAAATGTTCTTACAATCTCAAGCAAACTGGGCCATAAATGTGAAGTTCTGTGTAGTTACATGTCCAAAGCAGATTGCTTTGCACCTTTTTTTTTTTGTGAACAGGTTTTGTGTTTACAGCTAACAGACCAATCAGGCTTCTTATGTTTTCTGTATATTGTATTTTAGTTAAAAAAAAAAAGGAAAAGATAAATTGTAATGGGATTGTACCTCAATACCAATAAAATGCACAGGATTGTTTCCTCCTTTTCTCCCTTGTTGTTGAATGAGTTCTTTTGTATATGTAGCTATTCTTTTGGGCAACAATATTACTAGGTTATTTTAAAGATGCTAGTTGTAAAAGATTTTAAAACAACTCGTGGCTTAATGCAGAAGGAATTCAAGGCCTGCATTAGTTGCAGGGTTATGATGTCATTGGGATTGCAGAGATGTAGTGGGATAGCTTACATTGCTGGAGTAATGCAATAAATGGATGCAGGCTCTTTAGGAAACACAGGCTCTTTGCTGGACCTGATATGTACAAGCCAGGGAGAACTGGTTGGGGATGTGAAGGTTGGGGCCTGTAATGACATACATAAGTCTATGGGATTTGGTAGGGTGCACCTGAGAATGCTGAGGGGGTGGCAAATGTCATTTTAAGGACACTCTCGATTATATTTGAGAGGTCTGGTGATCAAGGAAGGTTCCTGAGAACTAGAAGAAAGTGAATGTCAACCCAATCTTCAAAAAAGGTGTATATGGGGAACCACAGGCCAGTAGTCAGCCTCACCTCAAGTCAGCTAGAAAGATGATGGATGTGGCAAGTGCAGCCAGCAGCCTCCTGGGCTGCATGAGGAAGAGCATTGCCCAACAAAGGGAAGCAGTCCTTCCCCTATACCATAACTGTTTGAGACCAGATTTGGAATGCTATGCCCATTCCTGGGCACACCAGTAAAAGACTGACATGGATGTTCTGGAGCAAGCTCAGTCAAGGGCCACAAAGATGATTGAGGGATTGGAGCATCTGACAGAAGCTGAGAGAGCTGGGACTGTTCAGCATGAAGGAGAGGAAGTTTAGCAATGTCCCTAAATACCTTATGGGTGGAGAGAAGAGCAGACCCTTCTCCGTAGTGCCCAGTGAGAGCAGAAGAGGCAGTGAACGCAAATTAAAATACAGGAAATTCCATTTAAACATGAGGAAAAATTTTTAAAGGGAGAGTAATCAAATGCTGGAACAGATTGCCCAGAGATGTTGTGGAGTTTCCATCCTTGGGAGATACTCAAAGCCTGACTGGACATAGCCCTGAGAAACCTCCAGTCAGCCCTCTTTTGAACAAGGGAGGTGGACTAGATGATTTCTAGAGGTCCATTCCAATCTCAATAATTCTGTGATTAATGGTGAGAAGGAAAAAGCAGAAAGACTTCTTTTTCCTGTTTTAGTTGTATCACTTTGAGAAATATGTTGTTATCCTTTAAAAGTTACAGTATTAAAAAGTATATTGCATATTATAAAATTTACATGGTAAAAACCCACTAAGGCATATTCTGGTATGTAAGTATTCTAATCTATTGATTCTACTTCCAGTCTTAATAATATATTTTAATTTCTTCAGAGCAAGTTGTGAAAAATACTAAACTATCTCATGTCAAGTGTATACTTAATACATTGTACCATTGTACTTGTACCATTACTTTGGGTGAATCCGTTTGTATTTGCAGCCTGTGTCTGTTCTTTCTAGATAGTGGCAAATGCTAACGAGACTGCAACACCTTACAGTAGTGTTATTAGATTATTTGGTTTGTGTTTGCATTTAGACTTTCACAAAGTCTTAATTTTACTGTGTGCACTTAGGAGAAATCTGGACTCTATAAAATACATGGAGCATCAAACTGTGTTTCTGTTAAGTAGAAACACACAAGTCTGCACAATATCTTCAGGATGTAGAACTGTGCCCATCTTTTTCTATAAGGGCCTCTGCAATAGATGAGTATGAAACTAGTGGAGTAAGAGATTAGTTGCTAATCTCTCCATCTGATCTTGCCGTGTGGAAATGTCTAATCAGAGTCAGAAGTTTGACAATTATATAAGCTATGAGAAGTTTGTGAGTATTTAGATGAAGGGACAGTATTTTACTGTAATGTAAATGATTGATTTTGGGCTAGCTTACAGAGATTTCTTGGGACTCTGATTTAGCTGAGGTCATATACTATCATGTTAGTGTTTCCTCTAATAGTTTCTCTGAAATAGCATGTCGCCACCAGTAAGGTGTGTTGACATAATTACCTGAGTGTATATTTATGGCTTTGTATTTGTTTTAGCATTTATTTGCTTGCAGTGAAATAAAATGAACTAGTGGACTTACAACCCCTAAAATAGAAGCTTTAATACGAGGTCCTTGCTGTAGCTTATCCACAGCATTGTAAAGACAGTTCTGTCCTAACTAAATTACAAAAATGTTAAGGCAAGATAGTTCCTGAATGCACATATTGGCCCCAATTCAATCCACATAATAGTTTTGCTAAAGAAGAGAAATAGTGCTTGGATTTTTTCCAACAATATATCGACTGCACAATAAAATGGTCTGGCCTTGTAGCATGAGTTTAGACTCTGTGCTACAGAAGGCTATAATTTCATGCTGTTGTGGCAAATAATTTACACAATTCTTTCTCAGATGTTAGAAAATTAAAATCTTGATACTTTGTTGTAGCATAAAGAGCATTCTGTATTCTTTTATTAAGGTCTCTCCTGGATTTCTCTGTTCACAAAATTTCACAGTAGATGAAGTTACAGAGTCTCAAGTTACTCACTGGAACCAATCTAAGATCTTGCATCTTAATGCCTATGCTGCCAAAATTACATGAGACTTAACCTCAGGTTTTTTCATCCCCATGTTTTTGCAGAAGCTGTAAGAATTCATAGAACAAAATCATGACTTGCATCCTTCTAGGGTCCACAACTTTTCCATTTCTCTATGTATTGGTCTTAAATAGAATGCCACACTCAATCTGACCGTGAAGGATGACATCTCCTGTGAGTTTCTAGGTTTGGAAATGACTGTGTAGGTGCTCCATAAAGAAGCATGACTTTCCAGTAACTGACAGTGGATCTTCATGCATATGTTTCAGGGTTGAAAGTCTACAAGCAGTAAAGAGGATCAAAAGTCCTAGAAGAGCATAGCATGAGTAAGAGGTCACTATGATTGTGAGAGCCTTGCATTTGTAGAAAGTAGTCTGGTTAATATAGCACAATGCAACTCCACAGTTGGAAGTTTTGTTACTGGTTCTGGTGTGGAGCCAAGGCTTCATCTGAACCCAATAACCAATAACATCCAATTCTAATCATGCACTTGCCAGTGTAATGTTTCATTGTAAATGTACTTCCTTAATTTATCCTTTAGAAAATCAGATGGAAGAGCAGTCAGTAGTTCTGATATGACTTTCACTGGGATATTTTTGTGAGTAAATGTGGAAGATTTCAGCCTTTATTGCTGTGGTCAAAAGGTGAGTGTTCCGTACTGCTGTCCCCTGGGCTATATCAGGAGCTATGTTTAAATGCAGAACCAAAAAGGAAATCTGATCACCCTGATCTAGTAAGGCATATAAATACTTGGTTAGTTTGATATCTGTTAGGGAGATCATTGATAAAGAAGGGCTAAAGCAGTTACGCTGTGTGGGATTTTAGGCCTTGGACCTAAAGCCTATTCAGTTACCAAAGCCTCCATTTAATACGTAAGGTGATGTCCGTGTATTTATACATGTAACTCATTTTAAAATGGCGTATTAGACAATTCTCTAAAACTGTAGTTAAGTGAGGCAAATTTTTGGAAAATGTGAAGATTTTTTCTTAATTATATGGACTTAAACATTTGCTTGGTCTAGCTTAGTGACTGAAACAGGAATTGCAAGTATTTAGTTCACAGGCAAATTTGAATTTACAGAAAATCGGCAGGGTGGGTCAATTGGAAAGTGATGTACTTGAAGCTCTTAGAACCTATTGAACTATGCTGTGGCCACATGCAAGGGTGCATTCAATTATGTTTCAGTTATGTTGATGATAATGATATTGTTACAAAGGACTGGTTTCTTTTACTGAAGTTAGTACTGAAGTGATTTCAGTATTACTAGCACTAAACAACAGTAAGTGCTTTAACCCAGCTTGATAAATATGAAAATAAGTGCTTTTGTGTGTAGGTCCTGTGGAAAATGGGTCTTTGACTTTTATAGGTAATTTGTTTAAACAATGCAAGGTTGTGTGTTTTGGGATTAAGGCAACAAGTTGTTAAGAAGTAATCCAGCAATGCCAAGATGTTAATAGATGCTAAAATGTTTTCTCTACAATTTGAGTCTGACTAAAACAAAAAAAAGCCCCTACAGGTTTTATTATACAATACCACCATACGTGGTTGTACAGGTATGAAATCTATAATATGTAGATCTTTTTGGTAAGATGTTGATCAGGGGAAGCTCTTCAATTACCTCTTTACATTGGCACATCCACCTTTACTGATCCGTTCTCGAAAGCTATGTAGAATATCAGTACCCGGGAGGAAAGCAAAATGACCGTGGTATGCCTGTGTTTGAAGAGCCCTTCAAAGATACTGGTATAAATCTACATCAGCCTTCCTTAACAAAATTGTGATCAAGCTGTAATGGATGGGTTCCAGGAATTCCTGTGTTGTTCTTGCTAATGCTCTAGTTTAAAGGGCTAACACCGATGGTTTGATTTCCCCTGATCGGAAGTGATTTCTTTCTTTGCTAGGATATATATCTGTTCCAGTTGAGCACAGCTCACAGTACACTGAGTTAAACAATGGCAGATATGTAGGATGTGTATTGGGTCCAGCTGAGATGGAGTTCATTGCCCAATAGCAGTCCTCACAGTGCTGTGCTTTGCATTGGTAGCTAGAAAGATGTTGATAAGAAAATTGCAAAAACAGTTTCCATACCAGACGTTAACTACCAGGATGCAGGAAACAAAGATGTAAGGTGGATAGATGCGAGGTGAGGCTGCAGCTGTGACTGAGTAGAATATGGTACCTATGCTGCATTATTTATTTCACATGACATCAAAATTTATGCGGTGTTGAACTGGAACAAGTGAGTCATTGGGCCCATCCAGCGCTTTCTCCTATTCCACCCTAGGCACAGTTTGTCAGAGGCGTACCAAAATTATCCCGAGCCAAATGTGAATGACAACAGCTTGAGGTACCCTCATCAGTAGAATTTTGACAGTGATATTTATTAAGCTAAGTGCCACAGCTGCTGCACTGTTACAGAGTTGAACATTAAAGCTTTTGGCCAGCACTTGTTTATAAAGTTCCAGCCTATTGCAGCTGGCATAAGCTGTATGAAACTTCTTGTTTCCTTGTATGTACATCAGCCTCAAATGGCTTTCAGACCTTAGTTTTGCTTCATATCCAAATTCTTGTACTTCTCAGGAAGAAAAATGGGAGGGTAAAACTACCCACGTTCTTGGTGTAGGGGAAGTGGGTGATATAACCCCAATGAATTTAGCAAGAAATGTATTTTCATACTGGTTTAATCAGCTAGTAATACAAAATGTTACAGAAAATGTAACTTGAAGAAACTAGGTTTCAGGTGCTGCTGATGTTTTTTTCTGATTTTCTTTTTTTGTATTTTTTGTTAACTTGATTTTTAGGCCAATGTTATTATTGAATTATTTGTACCGTCGATGCTTAAATGCTGACCAGGGAACTATTTTTGCTTCCATGTGAAGCTGAACAGCTTTGAAAATTGAAAATATTTTGTGTAATCTCCTGAATGTAGTGGATGTGCTGATCATGTTTCATGAGAATCTAACACAAACCAACCATTGAAAAAAATCTCCCTACCTTTTTGTTATTTCAGGTGGTCTGGGTGTGTTGCTCATACATAAAATTGTTAGGGTTCTTCTAAGGCTGCTTCAGATGTGTAGGATTTCATGATGAAAATGCTTAAACAGGAGTAAGGACACATAAATCTTCATCTTTATGCCTTTTGAAACTATTGGAAAGTGTCATTGCCACGTACTTTTAAGCCTTTTAGACCTTTAAACCATAATCTTGTAAAGCAGTTCAGATGTTTGGTACAGTCACTTAAAATGTTAATCTAATTCATGCCTAGTTAAGTTAGATCGGTGATTTGTTGTTCATTTACTGTCCTTGTCAATAAATTTACAGAACTCGACCTCCCTCAGACATTCCTCTTGAAATGGTTGTGTTTTTTCTAGAATAGCTTACAGGTAATAATGATTCCAGAGCCAGTGGCCTAGAATATAAAATGTGTGAGTTTCAGTCTCTGATCCATGAACTTTAATTTATATATGCAAAATAAAATACTTCCAGCAGAGGGATTAAGCAGTTTGAGGTAATATATTCTCATTTGGCCGCTAGGTCTCTCACTTGAGTACCCATGGGAAAAATTAATGGAAATAACAAGTTGATTATTGAGAAATAGTATTTTGATTTTTTCCCAGAAGTTCTGTGAAAAATCTTTTAATCATATTTATGGTTAAAAAATTGTTATATGTTAAAAGTTTACTGTTGAGTGAACGATATTTTAGTGTTTTGCTCTCTAAGGGCAGTTTTAGATTGAGTTTGGGTGTGGTTTGAATATTTCAGGGAAAGGATTGAGGTAGGAAAATGTCCTTCCTCTACTGATGCTAAAACCCTAATTATTTTTACAACTGTGTCCCTTAGCATCTGAGTTAAGGTTTTGCTGCACACAGTTGGTTAGCAGAATATCAATGTGTGGATGGTAACTCATATTTGTGCACTGCAACTTGTGTGTCCCTGTGTGTTCAACAAAGAGGCAAGCTAGGAAGAGAAACAGGAATAATTGGCATTATTTGTAATACAAGTATTGCAATACTGTGCTTCTGTTTCCTTGTAATTTTGCATGTATTCCGTTGTAAATTTTGTGTAAGCCCTATACAAGAAGGATTTGCAATCTAGACTTTCTAGATCAAATCACTGGTAAGCAAAAGACACACCTCATGAGCTAATTATATGATCTACAAAGTGTATCTGGGGATTGGTTTGTTTTCTCCTTTCTGCTAATACTATGAAGCATTTTCATTCTGTTTTATCTTGGGAGTTTTTCATGAGTAAAAACATATACAAAATTATATTTTTATTTGCATAAAGGTTTCATATATACTGTCATAGTCTTAATACATATGTGTGTTTTTATATATATGAAAAACATTTGGCTAAGTTTTAGTATTGCTTCAGTTTCTTAACACAAAAGGGAAGTAAAATGAATAATCATGAGCTTTTGAATCATGATCTCAAAAAAGAATTCTTGTCTAGCTCTTTATAGTTTGTAGAATTACACAATATGGTCTTTAATTAACACGGAGACAATATATAATGGGTAAAAAATGCTGCCTTGTAATGAAATCAAAGAACTTGATTTAAAATTCCCAAGTTATATATCTGACTCTATTAGATCAAGGACATGTTAAGTAAGTTCTCTCTGCCAAAGTTATAGCGTGTCTGAAAGGGACTAGCTTTCATAAATTAGCACTTTTGATTGCCAGGTGAAAAACACATATAGGAAACAGGGTGTAGGAGGCTAGGTTACACTGCATAGCTGAGTGAGACTTTCAGTCATCTGGCTTTTTGGTAATGGCTGGCATGTAAAGGAGTACTTTAAGTATGCCAGTGATCCATTGCTATAAAAGGCACTGTCTCAAGCAGATGCAATTAAATATTATCTAGAAACCAGATCATGACATGTTTTCCATTACTTTGTTTTAATTTTGTTTCTTACTTTACTGCCATGCTGTTGTTGATTATATGTTACAGGCATGCTCTGCTAGGCAACTGAATCCACTCTGGCAATGTGAACTTTTAAAAAAATATAATAAGAACTTACTGGTAGAGCATAAACCAAGTTCAAACAATGTCTGGAACTAACATTAAAAGCCAGTAGTGATTGCCCTTTCAAAAACTAAACAAAACAAAACCCCAAAAAACCTTGGCAGTAAAGGAAAATATAACCAGTTATAATGGGCACTACCACACAAAAAAAATACTACGTATAGAGAAGTTATTACTTAGTAAAAGTTTTCGTCTCTCTTCCCAGTTGTAAAAGATAGTAACTTTTCTGCACTTTAAGTCCACCCCAGGTTCCCTCAGTAGTTTTTTAGGGGAATCAAAAACAAAAACCACAAGACAAAAAAGCAACAGTGGCTTAACCAATCCAATATGAAACCTTGACTCAGTGCAGCTTAGGGCATAGTTTAGAATCCAGCCTTCTGGAAAGACAAGTTCTCCCTGTTCCTGGAGAAGGGAGGGTAGGGATGAGAGTCTGTGTCATGGATTTCAAATGCAACTTGATTTGTAACATCGAACATTGGTTGCAGTGCTGTGTACATTCAAGAGTGGTTTTCAAGGCTATTTTTTTTCTCAGGTGAGCAGCTGATGATAAGTGTCAAAGTGGGTGGATTTTTGAGAAATTGCTCAGCAGTTTAAATTCAATAAGTCTTTCCAAAAATTTATCTCAAAAAACTGGAGGCAAAAGAAAAATGAAAGTTACTTGGCTTCACTTTCGTCTCACTTAACTTCAGACCCCTACCTTGTAAACTACTCCAACAACGTTCTTTTGTATCTGTGAGTACATATTGGCATGCTCAGGGTGCAGCAATGGTCTTTGAGAAAGGCACATTAAACTACAGAAGTGTGTGTTTCTTTCCGTGGTGTATAACTGCTCATTTGAAGGGCATCTACCATATGGGAGCCTGCTGCTTCATCAGACGTACCTGTCCTACCTGTGCCTTTTTAATCCACAGCTTTTGTGGCATGAGCTGTGTCTTGAGATAAACTGTGTTTATTATTAGTCACTATTACAATTATTCTGAGTCTTGTGATTGGTATTTTTTCCTTAAAATCTTGGATTGAATCCCACTTTCACTAAAAACAAACAAGAAAAGATCTCAAGATGCTATGAAAATTGAGAAAGTTTGATGTTGTGATTTGTAAACTAATGTTCCAACAATTTACTGAGAATCAATTCATGCATTTTGTGCTTTTTGATGAGCAGCGCTACTGGCCAATCAAAACTAAATTTCTATTGGTTTGGGTTGCAGTTCCTCCCAGACATAAGTTGCCCCTGTCTGTCAAATTTTATGTGTGTGTGTGTCATAAGTAACACAAATATTAGTGTGTCTCATAGCTAATTTAATTCACAGTCAGATGGAGAAAACTGAGAAGCAGGTCTTAAAAGTAAAAAGACAATATTTGTCTACATGGTTATGTAGGTTTTGGGTAGGACAGAAGTCACTAGGAGCACAAATATCCTCAGTCCTTGAGGAGTTTCCAGTATCACTGAAGCAGGATCAAAATGTATCACAAATCAAGGAACAGTATAGGTTGTGCATCTAGTCCCTAGCATCATTAGCAAGAAAAGCATCATAACAAAGAAAAGCAAAAAACAATACTCCTAAAATTTTACTCTGTAACATTAAACTCCCTGCAAATTGTCTAGAAGATGATTTTTATGAAGAAACAAGTATGAAACTTTTGAAGCTTGTGCAGTTAAGACAATGATGAGGTAGGTAGTTGATGATATGCATAAATTTTCAGTGTACAGTTTAGTAATGATATTGCAGTATTGGAAATTGTGGTATGTGAAAAAACCAGAATTTTCTAAATTAGATCTAATCAATGTACTTTAAAAATATATTCTTTCATTGCATAGATATATCCAGTATATAACCCTTGATTTTGTGTTCTCTGTCACTAGGCCTGTGACTCAGATTTTGTGTTCTCTGTCACTAGGCCTGTGACTCACCAGTCCTTCTAGCTTACCTAAATCTCCATTTCCTCCTGCTTTCCAGAAGCTGTGCAAACACCTTGAAAAATACAGACATGTTGCAACTAGTGAAATGGTTAGAAATTTTGAGAAATTCTGGTTGAGGAGCCTCTGGCTGGATTGTGGTACAAGAGATTTGTAAAAAAAAAGTAATTTGATATTGTCTTGGTCGGGCCACCACATCTGGGCAACAAATTTGTTTGTCCCAGTTTGAGACAAAATTAGGAGGAAGACTAGAGGCATATCTCCTCTGCAAACGGTAGGGTTCGAAAACTCCCTCCCCCACCTCAGGAATTTCTCAGAGGAGAGTGAAAAAAACTCTTTATTTAACAAACAGGGTGCTGGAGGGTGCACACAGGCAGCAGGGGAAGAAAAGAAAAAAACCAAATGAATAATGTTAGATAATAAACCTCTTGTGGTGGAGGAAACCTGGATGAATTCAGAGTCCTTTTCTGGGTGTGGCTCTGCTCTGCCTCTCTGGAGCTAGGGTATGGTGTCGGCCCCCCTCCGGGCCCAGGGTGCAGGCCTCCGGTGATGGTATGTAGGGTCGGAACTCAGCTGACCAGTTCCAGAGGAAGAAGGAGAAAAACCACAGTCCCAGGAAAAAAACCTGTCTTCTCTTGCCTCTGCTAGGAGGCTGGCTAAAAAAGCAAAAAGTTTTTTAACTCTCCATCCCTCTCCTGAGAAACACAAAGCCGAGAGCTGGCTAGAGAAAAAAAAAGGTAAAAGTGCTCTCCCCAGAGCCTCAGCTGCAGAAGTGGCAGCAGCCACAGCAGTGATGCACAGAGGTGTGTGTATGTGTCCTTGAATACACAAAGCTGTGCTGGTAACAGAGCAGGGCTGGAGCCCAGCTTTTAAGGGCACTGGATTCATGTCTGGCATAGAGCAGGTGATAGGGGATAGAGCATCATAAAGTCACCCCAAGACAGATATTTAACAATAACTAATGATGGCAACCTAATCAATGAGAGGAAGAAACTATTAGAGAACTGAAGTCAGTCTGAACTCAAGATTTATGAGATTCCCTTGCTTTTGAATCCAAGATTTTCTCACAACATCACAAAAGCCAAAGTTTACATACCAAGAAATCTGAAAATACCAGGTCAAACACAAGCTATTAAAACCTAAGCAGGTTCCTAAGTCAAGAATATCTGGCCAGCAAAAAGGCCAGCCTATGGATAATGCAAGGTCTATCTATATCTCAGCAGACAGAGAAAATACATATTTTTCCCCTCAAGTTCTTGAAGGAAAAAAAAATTCTTGTACTATTGCTCCTATTTTAAAGAATATCTTTTTCTTAGTTGAAAGATAGGGAAAGGAATATAGGTGTGGTGTATGTACAGGATATATTATTTATTGTGTACAAGTGAATACAAATTTTTTTTAGGTTAAAAAAAAAACTGATAAAGAAAATGACATAAATCAGGGAATCTGACCTAAATTCTCAATTTCAAGATATCTGAACATTTCTTATAATTTCCAAACTTTGTAACTTATAGTGAACCTGTTACAATACATTGATCAATTTCTTTTTACCCTCTATTTTTTCATTGTGATTATTTGATAATTTCAACTTCAGTTTGAAGGAGTACATTTCTGTTCCTCAAATGTGATTCATGTCTTAGTGTTACATCTTTCCTACATATTTTTCCACACATGGTTTCCTGGCAGAACTTCAAGGGTTCTGCTCTGAACTAATTTCCTTGTTCTTTATTTTATGAGCCCCAAGAAGCAGTTCTGATGTATTTGAAGCTGATGGTGGTAGATTGTTTGAACTGTGTTTGCAAGGGCCATAGGGAAAATAATTAGCTTGATCTCTTTATTGAATCAAGAATTAAGTCATTCTTGTTATACTCCTTTATGTCAAGAGAGTTGTGGAAAGTTTGTGTTTCCTTTAGAAAGGATGGTTCAGACATCCCGTGCCATGTGCTTCATCACAGTTTCTGAATTGTAATTTAAATACACATGGTCTGTAGTGGTTAAGTGTGCCAGGTATGTGTTAAATGGGTAGGACTCAATGCCAGATCTGCACTATTGGCAAAATCAGTAAACATGATTTCTCTGAGTTCTTATGATACCAGGTCTTTAGTAAAGCAAGAACCTGATAAAAGAGCAGAGCATTGCAATGAGATCTCGCACCAGGTGGATTTTGATGCAGAGTAATTTCTTTCCCTGGGAACTGTAAGAATTGTAAATGTACGGTGAAAAAACCATGTGGTAATAATTAACCTCCAGCAATTATCCTGTAGACTTCTTACCTCTCATAACTAAACCCAACACTGCTTAGTTTACATAGCATTATATATTATTTTTCACTCACTAGATGTCTTAGTGCTCTGTAATATTCTGGACATGGTATGATTTTTGGTAAACTAAGTCTTGAAAAAAAACTGGAGACATGACAGAACTGGATTCTTCTATGTTTTTGAAATCATAATTGTTAGCAAACCTCCCATGCCTCCCACCCCTGCATTTGAGAACCTCCTCTGGATTTAGGTATCTACACTGTACATTCCTTGTTGCCTTCTATGTGATGAGGATATAATTATACCCTGTGGCACTAACTTTGCTTTTTAAGAAGAGATGGACACTTCTGAATCTGAAAACAATTCTGTCAAACAAAACAATCCTAGCATCAATTAAAGGCCTGTGATGTTTGTCCTATTGTTAACCCAGTGGAAAATTAATGTTACTTTTCCCATTAGCCTTAGTTTTTTACAATATGTAATTGTTCAACTTGATTTAATTAATAAAAAGATTGTGAAGCAAATAATTAAAAGAAAATGTCACTTAGTGCATTAGGCAAATGGCAAGGAGTTTGGCTCTAAAGATATTTTCAATCTATTCCGTTTAGATGAAAATTATTATAGCAATGAGTGGGATTTTTCTTTCATTTAGTTGAATTCCGGGACCTAATGTATCTCTAGGTTCTCTTGTCATTGCTGGAAGCTCATTCTCATCAAGTGTTTTGAAAAGCAAATGTTTGATCTTTGGGACATAGCACACCTCATGCTTTCCAGGCCTCGTCTCCTGGAGTTGACTTCTTAACCCCCTAGTCATATTTTGTTTCTCTCTTATTTCTCCTCTTCCAGGTAAGTCTTCATAGCAGAGGCAGGTTACAGGAAGGTAAGATACTTTCCTTTTCTCCTTTGTCATTAGACCAGTATAAGGGAGGGGTGCAAAAATTAATGCGCAGTCAATTCTGAGATATCAACTGGTTTGGCATGGTCTTAACTACATGTATAACTAATAGAGCTGTGGACTTCCTTTTGATTCCTACTTCAGGGAAGTAGTGTGCTTCTCGTAGATATTACATATAAAGTTTTGTGTTGGTATATGTGCTTTCAACAAAACTTTTCCAGGTTTCTTCAGATTAAGGAGGCAACTTTTAAACACTGCAGGGGGTTACTTTCACCACTTGCATAAATCTCAATCTGTGTGTTTTAAACTAATAAAAACAGAAAAAGAGCTGATACTTAATTAGATTTTTAGATGCTTGATTTTCACAAAATATTTCATAAAGTGTGGAAAGACGAAACTGTTATGGAAAGCAAGAATTTGACCTTACTGTTCTTTATATTGCTGAATATTTATAACTGGATAAAATATTTACAAAAGAGCTAATCTGCACATTTTAAAGAGGTTCCAAAAATTAAAAGCAGCTGAGGAGAGCAGTTCAATCTCTTGCAAAGGATCTGGCTGTATTTTCCATATTTGATATACATGTGAAATACAAGACTTTATATTCTAGTGTTAAATCTATGTGGTGAAAATTAAATGTCAAATTCCATGTCTAAATTTTTACATTTGTCATTAGACTACAAATAGTAAGGCTCCATATTTTTTGTAAAAAATCGAACACATTAATGCAGGCAGTAATTGTTCATCCTGGTTTTAAGTTGTCAATCCTCATCTTGCCTTGGCATCACTTGGATGGATGCCCCCTAGCTCTAAGAATTAAAACAATGCTGTAGAGTTGGCTACCTAACCTTTGGCACACACATTCAGGGATCAGAGGGCAGGAGACTCTTACACCTTTCAATGTTTTAGGCTTAGCTGATACTCTGCATCATCCCCTGCTAACACAGCTACACCTTGTATACGTGTGTATACCGTGTATGAGAATATATATCTTGTCACTTCCTGGAAGAGTTCAATGGTGGCAAAGCTCAGGAAACCCAAGTTAATGGAAACTTTAAAAAATGTTCTTTGGGTTCTTGTTTACTTGATAGAACAAGCAGGAGAAAGCTACAAACAGGCAGCCCTTTATTGTGCTCCCCAAATTGTTCGGATGCTGCCAGTCCACAGCATTTCTTGTGCCTTGCCTTTGTGCTTATTTCACTCTGTTTTCCAGCTGTTGTCATGAGCTAGGTACAAAAATCCGTAAAAAGAACTTGCTATTACTAAAAAGATAAATTGTCAGAGTGAGAGGAAGGTATATTTTCTTTGACATCTATGCTGTCAGCACGTTTTATATCTGGTATCTGTAGGAAGAGTTAACATGCAGGATTGCTGAGATCAAAGTACCTCAGCAGAAGAGACATTCATATAAAAGATTTCAGGAGTCTGCATTTTAGGGGAACTGTAGCTCTGCAATGGGCGTCTGAGTTGCAGGTTCCTGCTTGGCCCTGTTCTTGACAAGCTAATTTTCCTACAGACTTTTTACAAGGGCATATAGTGCATCAATACGACAAGTGATAATGGCTTTAAATTGAAAGATGATAGATATAGATTAGATATTAGGAAGAAATTCTTGACTCAGAGCGTGATGAGGCACTGACACAGGTTGTCCAGAGAAGCTGTGGATGCCCCATCTCTGGAAGTGTCACCGGCCAGGTTGGATGGGGCCCTGAGCAACCTGGTCTAGCGGAAGGTGTTCTGGCCCACGGCAGGGAGGTTGGAACTAGACTCTTCCAATCTAAACCGTTTTAGGATCATGATTAAGATGCTACAGGGAGAAAAAGCCTTATTCTGGGTGATTGGGTATGAACAGCCAGACAGTTCTACCAGTGCATAGAAACCAAACACACTAAGAAGGCAAGAGAAAGCCAGTTGTAAAAGGGCAGTGAGATACTGTTAAGTGTATGAGCCAATATTATTCCAAGATAGTTTCTGTAATCACAAAGTTGTCTTCAAATGCAGTTAACAAAGCCAAATGTTGACACAGTATCATGCATTTCTGCTCTGAGGAGCGCTGTATCTTCTAGGAAAAAACACAACTGTGACAATTTTCAGTAAGTGTTTCTAGACCAGGCTAAACCTGAGTGGTCTTTCCTTCCCTGAATCATCTTGTCCAGGATAGGATATCACTAAACATGTATAAAAGTACCGTATTTTGTTTGTTAATAGGATCATTGTGTGACTCTGATCTGCATGGTTGTTAATTTTTAGTTCATAGGACATTGATACAATCAGAGTTATTATGAAGAATAGCGTTATTATTTGGTGCCCTCTAGCACGTGTCAAAGTATCAGATGAATAGAGGAAAAATTTTCTAAATCATCCTCTTTCAGTGTCTGAAGCCAGACCAACTTTTAAGACAGGAAACTCAGACTATTTTTAGGAAGAGGGCACAGTATATGGAAGAGTTAAAATATTTTGTTGAAATCAGAAATGACAGCATTTAAAATCTTGTGAAGGTAAAAATTCCTGGGTGATATGGTTTAGTGGGTTAGAGGTTACAGTGATAGTGGTAGGTTGACAGTTGGACTTGATCTTAAAGGACTTTTCCAATCTTGATGATTCTAAAATTCAGTGTTCTGAAGTAAGGCCCCTTTGCTCAAGCTCTGAATCAAACCTGAATGTTAAGAACTGAGGCTAAGCAAAGCTTATACATGTTGTTATGTTTTGTACTTCATCAGGACTCAAAAGGGAGCAAGTGATACAACACAAGGGAACAATATGACTTCTGAAGCTGACGATGTTAGTATTGGTTCAGTTTCCTCTTTCTGTTTATATGAGAGTTTGTGAATAACTTAGTGGTTATAACAGTGTAATAACAGTACAGGATGGTGGAACAAGCTGTTGGTACAAGCTGTTATCATCTGGGGTCAGCCCTATGCCTTGTTGTGTGAATTACTCTTAGTTCTGTGTGTTCATTTTCTCTCTTATTGTTGTAACCAACAGAGAAGAAAAAAATCAGTGTTCTGGATGGATGATAATAAAACCCCAATACAGAATATACAGAAGTGTGCCTGTTTACCATTAGAAACATCCACTTTACTGACTTGCATGGATTTTAAATAAGGTCCTACAAAGACAGTATATTTTTATGTGATCCTGTTTTGCGAGGCCTAGAGGAATGGGTGGTTCATATTTTTAATCTACTTCTCTCCATCTCAGTTTGAATGGTCTCTGCCAGTGCTCAGCGTCTGGTCAGATGAAAGTCTGGATTCCGGCCAGCAGTATTTCTGGCAGAAGTTCACCTGAAGGAAGGAAGTAGTACAGTGTAGCATAATCCTGTGCCAAGATCAACTGTTGTAGCAGTTCATCCTCTGGCCATTCTATCCTATCTGCGTACAGCAAGTGTTTCCTTTTTTATGTTTGACATTTTACTGTTCTTTCCTCTGTGGTCTGGCTGCCACATCTCACCTTTATTGTCAAAACTGTTTCTTTCAGAAAACTACCTGTTTCAGATAACTACCTATCCAATAGAGAATGGCAAGTTGGCACAGTTTTTGTATTTTTTACCTGTTGATTTGGCCACTTCTGTCAAGACCTTTGGTAGCTTCTGCTGCAGGAGTCCTGTAAGGATGGGCATGCAACTATGTCTGTACTCCTAGAAGGAGTGAGAGGTAAAACTGTCTTACATAGTTCTTGTAATGCTTCTCTCTTTATTCCAATGAAACTTTTTAATGAAGTAAAGGTCTGTTCATACAGAAATTCTTGTCTGGTTGCTGCCAGCTGTAGAAGAACTTCCAACTAGAAGGAGATCAGGATTTTCCTCCCCTGCTTTTTCCTTTTCTGATGTCACAGTTGCACATCCTGTTAAAAATCTTTCCCAGGAAACATCTCTATTAATTCCTGAGCAAACCTGAATACACTTTCTTTGGCGTAGGTGGCGTGTCTGCAGTTTGATTTTATGTGTGGTCATCTCAAGTATTTAGGTTGGATTGAGGGTAGCATTTATACTAATAGTTTGTACAGAGTTTTAGCTCAGCTTGTAGCAGTACCAGCTACTGAACATCCTGACTGACTGTACATGTAACTTGGACAGTTATCCGAGGGGCCGTTACCCAGTGCTGCCAAAGCTTTGCTGCCTGAAGTTGCTGTTTATTGACATATCATGGGCTCTTCATTTATTTTTGCAATAATTACCATTTCTTGTCAGTAAGTATCCTGGTGGCATAATGCTCTGCATATATGGATCTAAACAAAGGACTCTGATATCTTTGTCAGCAGCAACATGACCTGCGTATTAGGTTAGTAGGATTACAAGTGCTGAGTTTCTGTGGGGATTATATGAGTGTAACTGATAGACATTATTACTTGAGGGCTGGATGCAGATCTGAACAGGCTGATAACATCTTTGTAAGAAACTTCTTGTTGAAGTTGTGTTGCCAGTATACTTTAAACAAAAATTTTTGAGCTACTGGTTTCAGGTCAGCCTGAATAACTCCATATTTCAAGATGTTTAGAACAGAAAATCCACTCGTGCCTTCTTTTTTGAGGTGGAAACATGGTAGGAGATAGAGGGAATGTCTACAGCTATTGAAACTGCCAGCTTAACTGATTTTGACCATATAAGCTAATAAAGTTCAACTGTGACCTTGTGCTTGTTCCAAATATGAAGCAATTTCTGGTATCTGAAGCAAGGCCATGAAGTTTTAAAATCATGCCTCTGTAGACTGGGTTCTTCTGAGCTACAAATAAACTAGTAGTATGCACCATTTAAGATGTGATTATGAGCTGTTTTGCTTCAATCCATATGCACAGTTCAGAAGGTCAGGCATTGCCACAGTATCTCTCCTGTTATTTTAGGACTCTCATGTTATGGTTGGCCCTGATCACACAGCATTTGGTTTCAGTTATTTTTCCATGGGTTTGGCTTTTAAGAACAGACACATTTCAAGAAAAATCCAACAAGTTTTAAAGTTCACAAAGGCTGAGGACAGTGATTGCTTTTAGACTGGAGCAATTAAAAGGAGCTAAGCATCTTGTTCCAAGGACTGGGACTGTTTAATCTAAATATAGTGTGTCCAAGCTATGGGTAATGGAAAGAGCAGTGCTTGGTGTTGGTCGTTGGGTCAAAGAGCCACAAAGAAAATAGAGGCACTTAGGGTCATAGCAGCTGTTAGCAACTTTCTTACTTAGCCAGCTGTTGCTAAACTACTTGAAATTTAGAGGCAAACAAAACTAAAAGTGGAGAAACAGTGCTCTTGTTGAAAAAAGTCCAGTAATTAGTTTGAGGAGTGGAAGAGGGATTCCCTTCTGGTGAAGATGCTGTGGCTCAAAATTTAAACTGGTGTTTTTCTTGTTTCTGTGGTTTTCACTGTAAGAAGTTTTTCCTAACTTCTTTTCACTCAGTAAATGTAGGCACCTTTTGTTTAAAGCGTGCCTGAGGGTAGAGTAAAAATTTCAAGGACTTCATTTCAAAATGTATGTGGCTGTTTAAATGATCAAATACTAGTGGTACTGAAAGGAATGTGTGTCTCCATTGTTGTCACAGTACTGAAAATTTGCCCAGGGGCTCATAAATGGCCATCTAAATTATGTGCTAAGATTTTCAGAATCAGAAACAGCTCAATACTTGAGAACATTTATTTACCTCAGACTAATTTCTAAAAACGTTTTTGGAAATAGAATGAAATGCCAGAATGAAAGAAGTGCATTTTGTGTAGCTGTGGATTGGTAGAGACTCTGGCTGCTGATGTAGAAATATTAGAAGGCAAGGGAGACCTGAGGCAACGTGTGCTGAGGTCTTGCAAGTCATAAAGAATAGTGTTATATACACATAAATGCAGAGAATGTGGAGTTATGTAAGGAACTGTGGATGTGGAGGCCTGAAACACTGGTGAATGTGACAGGGTTTAGTTAAGTTTTTCAGAGTCTGCAAATAAACTGCTCAACAAAAGTTTGATGCTGCAGCCCCAACACTCATGGTTGGTTTTGGTTTGTAGCTCACAGAGATGCACTTGAAGGTTGATGGAAGACTGAAATATTTAGTGAGAAGCTACAGTATAAGACTATGGGAAGGATCTGCCTCTCCACTATTTCCTACAGCTCCTTGACTACTTGTTGGTCATGCTATAGGAAAGGTGTGTTCTTAACTTACTTACTCTTTAGGTATAACTAATTTTGTTTAAATGCACAAAAAAATGTCAAGAGCTGAGATTTGCCCACCTTTTCTGCAAAATTCACCTCTTTTGTGACTGTTACTCTAATTCAAATTAAAATTTGATTGAAGAATGCACTAATTTGGTAAGGCAAATTTATCATACTTGCAGGAGTTTGGATGTGTGATGATTGAGGTTTACAATACTAATAACAAGTTTTTTAAGACATCTCAGATCTTTGATATTTTTTCTGTGCACTAATCTTAAAATTGCTAGAGTACAATTAAATATAATACACTTCTCCTCCAGAGGAGAGCACAACAGAGATAATGTAATACATCTACTGTAATAACTCTGGCTTCTGTCATTACAGCACCAGATTGAAATGAGAGATAAAAAGTTGATGTTCTGATGGAATACAGACATATTCTTACTTTCTTTTCACATAAAAAACCAACTTTGATGGGTTCCTTAACAATTTTCAGTTCTGTTCCTTGCTGGACTTGTGTCACCACCAGAGGGTGACATCATTACTGAGTGAAAATCAGAAGCATGTGTTGAATAGTTTAGAGGAGTAACAGGACCTCATCTGCTATGGCACTGGAGGAGTACTGCCATAAAGCAAAATGCACCGCTATGTAATGGACAGTATTTGAATAATGCTAGTAAGCTTTACAGTGAAGTAAGGATTAAAACTGGAAACATCCTATATCCTTGCTGTCTAAGCCTTCCAACAGAAATAAGAATGTATTTTTTGGTGTTTTTTAAAAAAAAAATTATTTCTGCATAGTGTTGCCTAGTTCAACAAGGAGACTGATTTAACTAAGGCCCCATTAAAATGGATTTCACTCTGGGTCACCTAGAGTTTAAGAAGTTCAGGAAGAGCACAGAAGAAATATTTTTGTGTGTGCTTTCAGCATGCGTCCTGCAGAGGCTCTGCAGCCAAGGTATTGTGTGCGGGTGGCTGGATCTCTTGGACAGACCCAGATAGGCTGGAAAGGGACAGGGAACCTTGTTAGTGGCAGGAAACCTATTATTATCAGTCAAAACTAAAAAGTATGTACAAGTCTCCAGACAGAACAGGGACGTAAAAGTAGCATCACATTCATTAAAAATCATCTATCCTCTGCTTGTCCCCTGCTTAAAAGTGTGAAAGTGCTAAGACCCTTTGTCTTGTTTTCTCCAGTGTATTTTGCTAACTCGAACAGATTCCAAATTATTTTTTTCCTCTCTTCTCATGATTCTTCTTTACCTTCAGAAAATTCCAACAAAAATCAAACACAAAAAGACAGAGGGAGAAGATAAATATCATCCTGTCTTCTCACAGCTTTCTTCAATTTCTGGAATAATATGTCCCTATGTAATGAGTTTCCTTAAAGTGAAGGGAACTTTTATTTCTTAAGTATATATTTGCAGTGGGTGAGAAGAGGACTACACAGCAGTCTGTGGCTACAAGTGTCCAGAATGAAAAAAAATGAGAGGAATAAAAGCAACTTAAATTCATGGAAGTCACTGAGTTTTAGATTTCATTTTTAACTGGGATCCACTAAATTGAGAATTTTTCCCTTTTTAAATTTGGTCCAGGCATGAGGTTGTTTCACTGGAGTTTTTACTTATGCCTCAGTAAGGCAGTGAAATTTTTCAGGCTGAAATAAGCATTATCCACAACTGCACAGCACCAGCTCTCACAGTGCAGTTCAGTTGGTCTTGGGAAATCTGGAATTTGGATAATCAATAGATATTTGCAGCTCTGATTTCCTTCAAGATACTGATTGCAGCTATTGCTGAAATGTTCAGTATTGGGGATTTTAAAGATCAATTTTGCTATAGATATTGAATTTCTGTCTAAAGATTTGGGTTTTTAAGTACTTAAGATAGTAGCTATTTTAAGATTTAGTTTGAGATGTTCTATAGCCACAATCATCTTTTGATTCGTGTTCAGATAAGAAGAGAAATTTCCCTTTTCGTTGTAGAGGAGAGAAAACCTTAGGGCCGAATACAATTGGCCAGATTATGACTTCAATCTTGACTTCTGGTATCTTGCAAATCTTGGGTTAACAAGGCACCAGCAGGTACCGGTTCCCATCAGAGCAGCCTTCAGATGTCTCTGAAATATGCAATGTCAAAATTTGGAATTACTCATTTGATTTCTGTATATTGTGTTGTATGGCTGCTCAGGTTGGGTAGCTCTAAGGGTTTGTCTAATATTTGTCTTGTTAGTCAGAGATCATCTTCTGTGACTCAGGTTTTGTTTAGGTCCAGTATGGCAAGAGATGTAGCAGAGCCTGGTGCCTGCTATGCCAGGCCTGAGCACCCCCATCTGCTAGAAATAGAATCATGGGAATGGCAGTGTTGTGTTGTTCCTTTGTCTTGTACGAACTACGGACTGTGGCTGTTCAGAACTTTCCTGACGAAATGAGTCAATTCACCGAACTGGAATTGTTGCCTAGAAAGATTCAGCTAGCTGAGGCTCCCACATATAGGGGTTTGGGGCTAAAAAAAAAAAAAAAAGCACTTTGACATTCACATTCTTACACTTTCTTTTTTCCACTGCACTGTTGAAAAGCTGCTTTCACTTGAAGGAAGGAGGTGAAAATCTAATGGAAACATTTCAAAACGATAGAAAGCAAAACTGCTCTCCTCAGCCAATCTGTTCTGCTGTATACACTCAGTCTGTGGACACTTTTCCCTCCAAATTTTCAACTCCTTCTGTGGTAAGGAAAAATGTTTCAATTCTTAAATGCTGACAGGTTAGGAAAACTGTTTCCCTTGCTGCTCCCCCAGTGACTGTGCAGCCCTTGTTGGAGGGTGGATGATGCTGGGATGACAGCCAGGTCTGAGGTGATTCAGAGGGGTTCCACTGCAGTGGCCTGGTGAAGGAGCTGCTCTGAGATGCCTTTGTTTGACTGTCATCAATGTCCCATTATTTGCTGGGATAATTGCCCAGTTAATAATCCTAACTGGTGGGATAATTATATAAAGCTCATGTCCAGTGTAAACAGGAAAAAATATCCTTTGTTTATCTTTCCTAGGCATGAAGTTCCCTTCTGTCAGCCTTCTAGGACTGTCTGATAATTGTTTGCTGGCAGGGAATATGGGGTGACAAATTAACATCAGGGGCATGGGATCAAAACCTAATCTCCCTTATTATTCAGGTGAAAACTCTGGTTTTAGGGCCTAATTGAAAGGCTGAGAGAATTGGGTTTTTTCAGCCTGTGTAAGAGAAGACTTTGGGGTAACCTAATTGCAGCCACCCAGTACCTGAAGGGAGCCTTCAAGAAAGATGGAGAGACATTTTATGAAAGCATGTAGTGACAGAACAAGGGGTAATGGATTCAGACTGAAAGAGAGTAAGTTTAGATTAGATACATGGAAGAAATTCTTTACTGAGGGTTGTGAGGCACTGGCACAGGTTGCCCAAAGAAGCTGTGGCTGCCCCATCCCTGGAAGTGATCAAGGCCAGGCTGGATGGAGCTCTGAGCAACCTGGTCTAGTGGAAGGTGTCACTGTACATGGCAGGGAGGTCAAAACTAGATGATCTTTAAGGTCCCTTGCAACACAGGCCATTCTATGATTTTATGATTTCTCCAAAGTAGATCATGTCCTATATCTATAGCTGTTTGGCTGGTTTTTCTAACTTGGAAGCAAATAGTTCCAGAAGTTCATGCTTTAAAAGGACTTTTCTCAGTTCTGCTAGTAGTTCTGCTACTGTGAAATGGTAAAGTGTAATTTTTTTTTTTACACAGCTCACTATGAAAAAATCTTACTACTACTATAGCAAATTCTTGATTATTTGGTTTAATAGCAATTTTAAGCTGGTCACTTAACTGATTACTATTGTGAGAAACAGTTATAGTTGAAAAGTGTCCCATAGTTACTGAAAAATCATGGGTTTGTTTTCTTCTATTTTAACCCTCAAGATTTAGAAACAGTTTTCCTTTGCATTCTCATGTTGGATGTTGGTGTCTTACAGCCTGAGTGAGGCTGTTTGCTTCAGTATCACTGTTTGTACTGATGAGCATATCAGCCTGTGACTCATAATAATAACTGACTCAACAGTTACTGTGTGCAAACTGGTTGAATATTGGCGAAAAATTGGACTGACAAGTCAAAAAAGTCTCCCTTTTTATTTCCAAGTCATGAGTAGCACAGAACTGTGTGAGTACATACTGTACAGTCAGATATTGGCCCTAATGTTATGAGCTAAGGGGATGCAGTGAACACTGCCTGGGTACCTTTCCTGCTGCCCATTGCTTTGCTCCATAACATCTCTTGTATTTCCAAGGCTTACTAACCTCCAGATATCCATCCTGGAAGTATAGGTGGTAAATCAGGCTCTGAATAACAACATCTCACCCCTGGGCTCTCTAGCCTTGAGCAGCAGACACTTGCACATTCAGATTTAGGTGCTTGTAGTGTGCACAACGTCACTGACACTCTCTTTATCCAGTTCTCCTACTACAGCTTTTGTGGTGGGTGAAGTTGAGCCAGTGGTGATAGTGGCAGGAACATTCCATATGATAGCTCAAGGAGACTATTTTAATTTGGCTTCATTTCCCACTTAGGTTAATGGAAAAGGCATGTCAAGATTAGCTGCAGAAAAAGCATTTTAAAGGCTTATGTAAAACTTCCTAAATGACCTGGTGTGTTAGGAAAGACTTGCGAATAAGACAGAAATGTATCCTTTTGCTCTCAAACACCCTTTCCTTTCCCTTGCAGGTAACATCTTACAGGTCCACAGAGTACTGCACTATTTTAACATTTATTAGTTTTGATTTTAATTGACTATGTAATTCTCTGTTTCATCTTAATTTCTAGCTGGAAACTCTGTTTCATACAGATGTTTTGTATGATGTTTTGTACAGTGTAAGTTTTTTGCTCCTGTAAATCTTTCTGCCATATTTTAATCATCAAAATTTTTATTTCTCAACTCATCATAAAAATTCCAAAAGTGCCTCCAGGAGAATCAGTTAATCCACATTCTGCCCATCCATCTTTTTGAGGTTTTTTGGAAGCTGTACTACTGTGCAGGCCAACAAATCAGACCAACGCCTCTTGTCACTTCACTTATTCCCAACCACAGGTGAGAAAACAAGAGTGTGGACTGCTGCCTGCTTGGTAACTTGCTGGAATATGATGGATTTTGGAAGAAATTAAAGGCAGCACAACTCGAGTGAAACACTACCTGTCAAACAGGATTCTAATGGGCTCTGGCCTTGTTCTCTTTACCTGGCTGACTTCTCCATCACCTTCCTCAGGCTGTAGAACCCGCATTTCCAAGAATGTCCAAGAGAAAAGAGCTGAGACACCCATGGCCTGGGCTGAGCCAAGGATCCCAGCTGAAGCAGTGAGGGAGCAGGGGTGTCCAAAAACCTCTAATGGCCAGTGAACATCTCGGAAAGGCCATTTTGTTAAAGAATCTGTATTCCCAGGCCAGCAGCAACAAAAACTGCATATGCATTAACAATTTTGTTTCAGAAAACAAATAGTATTTCACTATATATATATAATTTCTCAGATTTACGGAAAATTTAAAAAAAAGGTGATGTCGTTGAACACTGAATTTCGGAGATGTGAAGCAATAACTAAGTGAGGAAAAATAGTGCAAGATGCACTTTCACTTAAGTTTCTGACGTAGAATTTGCTATACATTTTCTATGGCTAGTACTAGGATTTCTCCTATTAGTCAGCTGCCAAATTTTTGCTCATTCCAACCTGTGGATAAATGAAGTTAAATGTTGCATAACTTCGGAGGACAATGTGCAGTAAATTAAGGCTATCAACATCACAGTACCTTCTGCTATCAGTTTCATTGCTTTTCCCTTTCTGTTCTTTGTCTTTTCTGCTGCTGTGCTTGTTCTGTGAACTAGCAACCTGCTCTGTGCAAGCTCACCATCAGTCGAGAGACATTAGCTCTGACCATGTTGAATCTGCAACAACAGATACATGGCACTTTGGGAAAGAACAAGTGTTTTGTGAAGACCTTATTTAGGGCTCCTTAATGAAAATAAAGGTACTACCAATGAATATGGAACCAGTAGAGGTGTTGAACTGTATTGTGAGATATGTCCAGCTCTTCCTGCCACCAGCAATAGATCTGAATTTGCATCTCCTGGCCCTGTGCTCACACCTACAGCAGGAAAACAAGCTTTGTTGTTCTGCCTCATGGATTGATTTCAAACTTGGCTCAGGAAGATGCCTCCTAGAACATGTGATGTGGAGCCTTACAAATAGAACTAAGTTGTGCCTGACTGCAGTCGCTGGTGGAACAACTGCTCTCTCCTGATCTGCAGGTGTAATTGGAATTTTGGACTGCCATTTGCTGATGGAGTTGCTTTCTCCATGCAACTGTTTAAGGCTTATTTTCGATGCTGATGTTACCAGGTCCAAACCCCCCGCTAGAATTCAGGTGAAACTCATATTTGAAAAATATTTGAGAGCAAGGGAGAGCCTGTTGTGCTAGTGCTGTGATTGCATGCAGAAGATGGAAGTTCAGATTTTGGCTTTGCTACAGCCTTCCTATGTGACCCTGCACAAACATCCCGGTGTATCAATTGCCATAGCAAACTGAGATAGTGTTTCCTTTCTTCCACTGCCTGTCATGCATACAAACTTTTGAGGACAAACATTTTTACTTAGGATTTTACAGAACAGCACTTGTCACAGTGCGGTCCTGTCACCCATTAGCTGCACCCATGTTACCAATAATAAATAAAAAACAAAGCAGCCTTGTTCTGCAGGAACAACACTCCCAGCAAGCCTGATCAGAAGTACATGCACTGTCTAAAAACTATTTTATCTGTTATTACCTATTCCCTAGTTCATCTAGCCTTCCAATTATTCTTGTGTAAAGAAACAGTCAGTGCCAAAAGCCAACAAGCAAAGCTGTAGATTCTTCCCTTCACTACTTGAAAGCGATGTGGAGAAGTAGCAGCTGCTCCTCGCATTCTGGCATTACGTTGATGTATAAATCTTCAAAATGAGAGTGGTCCCTGAGGGGTGGAAATGGGACCAGCAGTCAAACAGTGTCTCTTTATTCAGTTTGTGCTGACATGACAGGAGGTTCATCCTGACCTGCATTGCTGGTGGAAGATGCACAGATTGACCATGTTTTGAGGATCATATGCAAGGTGTGGGCTCGAAATGGGTTCATCTCTTGTGATGCTGCCCTGAATGCTGTGTTGGGCTTCTGCCATGAGTATGTTTTCCATGAGGTAGGTGTCAGAGTCTGTAATGTTTTAACTTGCTACAGAAAAAGAGCCTTAAAAATATGATCACATATTTATTTGGAAAAGAGCCTTAAAATCAGGGTGTTACAGGTGTGTCTTTCAAGCCACTAGTCTCTGAGAGTGGGAAATGGCAACTGACCCATTAGTCCATATAATTAGCCCTGGCCCTGAAGTGAATGAAAATGCCTTACGCTCTGAGGAAATTGTGTAGGAAGATATTGAAGATTGACTTGATGATCTTGGAGGTCTTTTTCAGCCTTAGTGATTCTATGATTCTGATATTAACAATGTCTATACTGGGGCAAGGACACTCCTGTTAAACTGCTCACTGCCATGGAAGATTGTAGGGGTCTCTGAAACTTTTGTGGTGTGTAATGCAAAGTTTTGAGAATTTTATAGTAGTTGAGTAGTAGAAAGGGCATAGCTATGTTGGTGTGGTGATGCCTTAGCAAATACACTGCATTGTAAACAGGCCCTAAGACAGCTACTGCTAGTGTTGGAGTGGTGTCTCCTAATAGCATGGTGGGATGCTACCAGAACAGTAATTCAGGGAGGAGTGCCCACCGCAAAATTACAATGTCTCCCTTTTAAGCTCCTGGTATGTTTCTGGAGGTTTTCATCAGCCAAACTTTGGCACAATGTTGTTTATCCTAACGGAGGAGATCACAGCTTGAAGGCATTGTAGGACATTTGAGGTATAACAAAGGGGGATATTTTAGGCACATTTGGGGACTTTAAGAAATATATTGACTAAGGAGCCAATACTTTGATCAAGTCCCAAGAAGAGCATATAAAAAACCTTTTTGATTAAAATAAATTTCAGTTCTGCAGAAAGGTGACAAAGGGAGGGAAAAATGCTTGCTAAAGAAATTCCTGTCAGATACTTCTGCTTCCTTTCTGACCTGCCCATTTTCTTCTGTTTTCCAATGGGTAAAAGAATCTCTTACCCCTGCCACCTGCCTGTGAACTCATCACAGGCGTGACATTCCTTTCGAACCTTCGTCTGTTCTCCTTCATTTTCAGTCCTTGTTGTCCTTTTTCTTTCTGGTTGCTGTGTTGCTAGTCCATTCCTGCCCACCCTCTGTATCCGTTATCATGTTGTTTAGTTTTGATTCTTGCTCCCCTGATTGCAGGGGAAGTTTGAATCTACCCCTAATCTCTCATAAAGCAACAGTGTTTTGAAGTGTTTGCTTTGCTGTCCCTGTTCCTGTTAATTAGGGTTTCTGTAAAGGTCGTTGAAGGTCAGTTCAGTCAGGTCAGCCTGAACAAGTGTGACTTGTGTACAGAAGGTTTTCAATTGGTTATGCTCATATGACTCTAAAAATTATATTGTTAAAGGTGTTTGTAGGATTTGGTGGGCTCTATGCCAAACCTATACTTGCCACAGTCAGGTCCTTTAGCTCTAAAGATCTGTGTTTATGACTTGGTTCTTAGCTGATCTTGACAATCAGCCAACCATATAGGTTGTCTGGGCTATTTTCCACAAACAGAAACTATGTTTATGTTTAAATGTTGGATAAATACTTGCAGGAATATATATGCATTTTTCTGTATTGTCAAACACTAACCAGCTTCCTGATTAAGAGCTCTTGCTCCCAAACAAGCAGAAAGGACAACTTATTCCCAAAGAGAGATATTTAATAAAAAGTTAATATTACAAGATGAGAATCAGTCTGAAGTGAGAAAAATTAAATTTGTTGCCCATTCATGGGAGGATTCTTTTCAGGTTGGAATGTGTTCAGCTATATGATGAAATACATGACTTTTATATAAGGAAAATTGTCGGTTAACAATGGATCAGTGGTAATTTTATTAGTCTTAGAATCATCCAGTGTAATTTGAGAAAATCTCCATCATATTCTATCCACACATCTGCATAGCAGCTGCAGGCACATACTTTCCAGGGACTCAGTCTAATTTGTAGAATTACAGGGGTTGTGTCTGGCTATAGAAAAAGTCTATTAGTTTTGCTCATGTTGGAAATTTAGGCTTGATGCCTTCCACATGCTTTGTTTTGTACTATTAGTTTTTTTCTGGGTCCATAATTAACTCTTTGGAGATATTTCTCTTAAAGCAAGGCAACCATAGTTTCGTCTGCCAGTTTCATACCATCTCTTCTCCGAGTTTCTAACAATAGCGTCAGATGAACTGTGAACTCAGCTGGACTTTTTCTTTTTTCTCTCTTAATTGCATCCAGAAATCAATTCCTCCACTTGTGGAAAAAATTCTCACCAAAATAGCAGTTGACAGAAGAAGTATGAAGCCCATAGAGAAGAATATATCAGCCAAATTAAACCCTGGACATCCAAAAGTAATTTGGATGGCAGAGTGACATTGACAAGGTTTGAGTTTGGTCAGAACACCAAACACAAGGCTTCATTACAATATTTGTTAGCCCCAGCAGCAGCCTGCACCTCCCATCACAGTCAGTCTCAAGGCTCTATTCTGAGCACAGTAAATTAGTGCCTGAAATCCACCATATGTTTATGTTCTGCAAGTGAAAAACATTGGAAAGAAAAACAAACAAACAAACAAACAAAAAACAACAAAAAACCCCCACTGTTACCTTTCTGAACCTTTGGACAATATATCTGTTGTTTGCGGTCTGACTGACTGGAGCTTCTTGCCAGACTTGAAGGTCTTAGGGAAAAGTGCCACGGATTGAATAACCACCACCATATCCTGCTTCTGTCATCCTCTTCTGTCTGTTGTCTAAACACAGATAGCTCTGCTCATCCATTCCAACAACAGCTGCCAGATTCATGCCAGGCGCATGAATTTTCAAGTGGGAAAACGTGGCCCGTTTGAGCATTGCTCTGTCATCTGGTGGAAAGTGTAACAAGGTGTTTTTAAAACTCTATTGCTAAAGTTCTGGATTTGCTACTGGAAAAGAAATTGCAGCTGGAATGAAAGCACTTACATTTTGCCAGGCAAACTTTGAAAACATCGGTTTGTAAACCTAAGCCAATTATTTTCCTTTTAGATCTGCTTCATATTAATGTGTTGATCGCTGTTGTTATGATACCTTCCCAGTGCCTTGACTCACTCCTGCTGCAGGGCCTGGGTTCACTGGAAGAGCCACATCTTTCATGCCACTATGGCCACTCAACCCAGTTTGTATGACAGAAATCATATCCCAATGGAAAGTGTAGTACATGAAGATGCTTGACACAAAAATGCAGAAATGGGATTCAGGCAGACTTCATAAGGTGAAAACTGGATTTTTCTAAAGAAAATATTTTAACATTTCACGGTATTTTGGCCCATATTTTCACGTATTTTACATATATATACATTCTCTTCTATTCCTGAACCACACAGACATATATATATATGTATATAAGAATTAATTGTGTTATTTTAATTTCAATTTCAATGATCCTGTAAGCCAGTTTTCTACTCAGTATGCTATTGTGTGAATTGTTCAAGAGATTATTAGGAAGAGGATTTACCTCCCTTTTATGGGAACAGGGTTTATAATTTGGTAATCTAAGCAATTTGATATTGAATTTCAAGTACGAAGCCAATTTCAAGAAATTACTTTTCATTAACTGCATGTGGACTAATGATATCTGACATTCATGTGAAATTTGTTGCACAAGATCCAAGTGCACTTCAACCACGATTTCCATACTGATCCTGCTGAAGTAATTGATTAAACTTCCATAATCTTCAGTGGAGCCAAGAATTCATCCTCTCCTGAGTCCTTTAAGCCCTTTTGCTCTTTCTCTCTTTGACATCTGCCCTCTCTCTTTCTCTCTCTTACTCTAAATTCCCCAGTCTATCTTTATGGGCTTACTGCATCCATCACTAAAAGGCAGCTATTCCTGTTCATCAGCTTGCAGCAGTGTTTCATGAACAAATGATGATATATATAGGAATTGGAGTATCGAATAGCCTAGGGGACATTAAAACTTTGGGTTTAACATTTAAAATATTATTAAACCATATTTTGACATTTAAAATTACACCACCTTGTCTTTGCATATGCTTTCTTCAGACTGAGCCAATTCTGTAAGAATCACTCAAGCCTTTGTATGTTGGCAGGTGCAGCCAGAAGCTTGCTACAACATCAGCAGGCCCATACAATAGATTCAAGACTCTCTCACCTACAGTTGAGTGTAGATTTATCATAAATTAAGGTAATAAAAAACACCAGACTCAGTGAAATAAATTGAATAAATATGTTTTCCTGTTCACTGTTTACTTTCCATATATGATCTGTTCTTTAGCTTGTGCAAAAGAAATATATTCTCACATGCTGTGAGAATGACAGAAGAAGTATGAAGCCCATAGAGAAGAATGCTGTTTGCTCTGACATGTTATATAGTTTTGCCTTTCAGCCGCCACGATATTATGCAAACATGTCTGTTTATTTGGTAGACCATCATGCTTACTGCTTCAGCTGTTTCCGTTCCAGCTTTCACATCTGTCTTTCTGATTGTGTAATGTCCAGACATAAGCTGATTTCATTGCTATTTGGAGAACTTCAAAATTAAAGGAAAAGATTAGTGGTCATTTAATAACCTGTGAGCAAAACTCTCTATTTGTTTGTCTTTGTTTTTTCACGTTAGTTGATATATGTGCAAAAGAAAAAATGAAATAATGGGAACAAATTCAACTAAGTCAGGATATGTTTGGAAGACAGATGCACTTTTGGTTTATTGAGAGGCTGAAAAAAGGAGCAGATCTGTGGGAAATATGAAAATATGTGCATTAAAGCAAAGTCTCCATTGGTCAGCTTTACTAAAATACATTGGTAGACTGGACAGTGTTACATTTACGGTCTGAAAAACAAATAAACATCAGGTCACGTTCTTACATGCCTGTAAACAGAGGTCCTTGAAGTCAGTGAGGTTACACTAGTATATTTTAGCTAAAATCTATCCCTGCATACAAATAAAAGCGGTGATGATTGGTCACTTTTAATGACTGCATAGGTCAAATCTAGGTTTCTCAAAATCTGTGCTCTTACTAGTAAGTATCTGCTACCCTTCAACAGAATGAATAAAGGAACCCAGGTTGCATATATTATTATGTTATGGTTATTTTTTCCTTTTGTCATATTGATAGTAATATTACTTGGCTCTTACTTTCTTTCCCCTCCCCCTACTTCTTTCTTTTTCTGTTAACAGCAAACTACATAAATGCATGGCTTCTGTTAAGTTTGTACCCCTGCAAATCTCAGCTCCTGAGCTGGACTGCCCTGAACTCTGTGTTCAGTGTGAGTACTGGTTCTGGAGAGCTCTCCAGTGATGAGCACCAGTAAAATTGTTGGTTAGGTAAAGTACTTTCACTCTTAGGCATACACCAGAAATAGAAAACAAAGCTGATGTTTGGCTTGTTGCCAACTCAGCTCTAAGTGCTGCAGGGCTTCAAGTCATTTTTAAGGAAGTATATTTTACTAACTAAATAACTTCAGAACTAACTAACTAACTAACTTCAGAAACAGAAAGTTCAAAGAGCTTAATGCATGTTGGGGCAAATTTTGTATTGGCCACATGGTATTATGGGAATCAAGTGTAGAGGTGGCTGAGCCTGCAGCAGAGAATGCTGTGAGTGTTTGAGCCAACCACAGGAGTGACCAAGCAGCCTGCCACTCCTTGTTCCCTTATAAGGTTCAGTTTTAGAGTGTTCTCCCTTACTCGGGCATCCCATTTATCCCTGTACCCTGTTCCTGCCCTTGTTTGCACCTATTGGTTAAAGTGGTATTACCCCGCCTTCTCTCCGCCCCCTGATCCTCAACCCATTGGTCCCTGTTGTCTCTCTGCCCCCACTGCCCCTGGGATAAAACCCTGAATCCTCCATTGTTCTGAGTTCTCTCCTTCCCTGACGATTCATGGAATAAACCTATTTCGTGGAACACATAAGGAGAACCCCTCCGACTCTTTGCCTCAACTAAGTACGCCTTTGTGTGTGTGTGTGTGCACCGCCGAATGCGTCACGGCACCACCGGACACGCGCCACACTTTCGGGAAGACTGCAGGGATCCCAAAACCCATCCCGGATTATTATTTTTATTAATACAACAATCAAGAATAACTCAACTGAAGAAAACAAGGCCATAGTAGGAGGTACCTCGTTACGTTTTGGCAGTATCATATTTGCTAGTATAAAACACATACTAGCCTTATTTCCATTAAGTATTGGAACACAAATTTTCTGGGGTTTATTTTTGAGTACTTCACTGTGTGGAAATCCATAAAATTTCAGTGAAAAAGTGCTCAAGAAATGCTAACAAATCTCACTGGATAGCTATACCAGTGTGATGGGGAAGGGGTAAGGTGCCTTTGCCTTTGAGGGCAATATTTATGACATCAGGAAACATCAGCTGAAAATTCAGCCAAATTATTTAAGCTGCATGGCCTCACAAACTAAAAGTAGTTAAAGAGATTTATAGAGCTAAATGGAAGAATATAGTTTTCTGCGGAAAATACTGATATACATTTGGTCTGTTTTAATACGGGATCAAGAGATTCCCTGCTTTTTTACCACTGCTGAGTCCAGTTCTGGAATGCTCTTGTCACATCAGTGGGCTTCAGAAAAAGGCTGGTAATTTGAAAGAAACACAGGCAGAAGCAATGCATTTTATTTAGAGGCAGGGAAGAGTCCTCCTTTTGTAAGTGCAATAGAAAGGTCAGTATTAATAGTTTGGCTAAAATGGTTGATACTTTCCAGGTATCTGTACACATGAATATATATTGAAGCGACTGAGCTTTTATGTTTGTCTTGTTCATAATTATTTTCCTTTGCACTGTCTCAGATGGGTCAATTTTTGCAAACTATCAAGAAGCTGATAATAAAGTTTTGTTCTTACAATGGTCTTTCTGTTCAAAAGTTGGCTATAGTCAGTCTGGTGTTCCTTACAGTTGCACCCAGACAGTTGGGCAAGTGTTGCAGTCCACTGGGAGAGGAATAGATGGCTTTAGCAGTTCTCTGCTCTACATGTCTTAAAGCAGTTCCTCCCTTACAAGGAATTTTGAGAAGCACAGGGCTCTTAATTCCTCCGAGGGTATCTGTGTGTTGTCCCTAGGAAGTGTTGTCCTCGTCAGGTATAAAAGGGGCTGTAAGTCCGTTTCTGAAAACAAAACAGGCTCTCAGTCACTGCATGCAACAATTTGTTGGCAAATTGCTATCCCATCAGGACAAATCAAGGTGCAGATGTCCACGGCAAATCTCCAGACTTACTGAAACTTTCTCAAGTCATTCACAGCAATTCTTGAAAGCTTCTCAACTTTTCCCTATGTTGTTATTTTTATTTTGAATGGGAAAGGGGGAAAGAGCATATAAGCCATACCAGATGTAGACACCTTTAATGTAAAATAATATTCTGCTCTTCTAATAGCACATAGAGATGAATTCATGATATATGTTGGCATACATACATGGTCTGCATTCACAAGTACTTTGTGAAGTTGATTCCAAACTAAACATTATATTCCACCTGGGAGAAAAGGCCTTGGTTAGCTGCCTTGGTTAGATGTACAGACTGCATTTTTAGAATAATGATGGCATTGCCTTGCCTGCAGTGTTCCTTTCCAAAAACCAGCATGGGTTCCAATATTCCTTAAGTCTATTTTGGAAAACAGCAGTTCTTGGCTCCTCAAGAATTCACACTAGCAAGGAGCTTAGTTGATTCATTAGAGCAATGGTGAAGGGTCTTGGAGGGGAAGCCTTATGAAGAGTGGCTGAGGTGCCTTGGATTTTTCAGCCTGGAGAAGAGGAGACTGAGGTCAGACCTCATTGCAGTCTGCAACTCCCTCACGAGGGGAAGCAGAGAAGCAAGTACCAATCTCTTCGCTCTCATGATCAGTGACAGGACTCAAGGAAAGAGCATGAAGCTGAGTCAGGGGAGGTTTAGGTTGGATATCAGGAACAGTTTCTTCACCCAGAGGGTGGTTGATCACTGGAACAAGCTCCCCAGGGAAGTGGTCACAGCATCAAACCTATCTGAGTTCAAGCGCTCTCAAGCACGTGCTGTGATTCTTGGGGTGTCCTGCTCAAGTACTAAGGCCTGAACAACAAGCCTTGAGAGTCGACCTCTAAATGAACTTTCCAACTAAATGTTATAGTATCTGCTTATTAACAAAGTATCAGTAGCAATATGACCTATGTATCCACTCATGGGTGAAACATGATTTACATTTCCATATTTAGAAACCAGACAAGGCCACATCTGGCCTTGTTTGGGGGTGTAGGATCAAAGACAACTTCCTTGGTTCCTCCTTGAGCCCTGGCCAGGCTTTGGGAGAAAACCAAGAAGAGGGTGAAACTAGATGTTCCTGCACTGTTCATTCAACAGTATAAAAACAGGACCCTCTCACAGCAAAGTCAGAAGCCCTATTGCCTGTAGGTGGATGCATCTGCAGGATTTCCCAGTTGCGAGGAGTGATTCTCCAGTCCTTTGCTGTGACAGTGGCTTTCCCAGCTGTTGTGTGGATCTGGATGAAGTGGTAAAGTTTTAGGGGTAATTGGTAATGTATCTTTCTTAATCACTATAGGTAATCTTTTGCAGTAATGATTAGGTGCATTGCTTAGCTTATCCTTTCGTAATCCTTTGCAGTTTTGCATTATAATAAATTACACTTATTCCTTAAATTGGTGTCTGTGTCTTTTGTACTGACCCTGCCCACTGGCAAAACACCTGGGCAGGAGTTGGACTCGATGATCCTGATGGGTCCCTTCCAAATCAGCAGATTCTATGATTCTATGAACTAATTTGGGAAGAGATATACTAATGTTTTATCCAAACTCTATGGTTTAATTTAACTTTGAGTAATTTTCAAACACTTGGGAAGCCAGCTGCAATCAAGGTTTTGAATGTCAACTACAGGCAAGCTGGGGAGCTGGCTGAAAGGGGTTAGAGGATGGTTCCTTCCCAGCAGAGTGGAAGAGTAAGCAAGGTCCAGAGCATGACCCCCAGCCCTCTCCAGCAGCTGAGTGGGTAAGGCTTTCTCTAGAGAAAGGCTCCTCGGCAGCAAAAGACCTATGGCAATTCTTCCATGTTATCTGGATACAAGGGCTCACCAAATAGTACAGTAACACCTGAACAAAGGGAAGACGGCTGCTTCGTTTTTCATCTGTTGACACCAATGCTCTCCTTTCCCTACACAGATCACCCTGAGTTAAGACAAGCTGTTCTGTAATGTAAATTGCAGGTATTTACTGACCATAACCACACTGTGTTTTGAGGATTGTACAGTGAAGCTAGTCATGAATACTTGTCTGCCTCTTGGGATAATGGGAGGAGGAAGACACAGTTCTAACCCAGCTTTTCAGAACATAAGAACACATGTTCTTATGTGTCATTTTTTCACATCTAGTTTCTCACTTGATGGTAACTGTAGTATGCTACTGTTGGCTCAAGACTTCTGCTGCATTTGCCAAATGTGACTTAGTTTCTAATTCGAAGGCATATGTTCACATACACATGGCTTTTCAGCTAATTTCTGCTCAGTCATGCAGTTCATAAGAGCTTTTCTTCACTTACTATGTAACAACCCCCATGTGAGCAAGCTTGGTCAGCCATGGTGCAATATGGTATCACAGTGACACTCTTATACTGTTAAACCCAAACATAGGCATTGTCAATTATAGTCCCACTGATTGAACAAAGAGCTAGATATACAAACCAGCATCATTCAGCTTTGAGGGGCAGAGTCAGGCAAGGGGAATGTAGCAGACTGTGTTTAGTCCTGGCCGTTGTAAGGTGTCTGGCTCCTACTTGCACAGACTGTACAACATGACATGTTTGCTCTAATTAGCATAGGATTTTACAGAAGTATAGGTCTACATGCACTCAAGGTATTTGGCATTCTTCTGTAAGCCACATAACATCTTTTGACAGGAGGGCCTCAAGCTGCTGCTGGGATGCAGGGTCACTCAGACAGAGGGAGATGGAGTGCAGGCACCCCAGAGCACTGGGCAGGTTTCACCAATCAGTAGAATTTACACCAAAATGCAGAAGGAGGCATTGGCTCCTGGAGTTCTTCAATCCATGTATTAGAAAGAATAACATAGTAAGGTTTAACTGAGGAAAATACTGAAGTGTTCTCCCTAAATGTGGCAAGTTTGTAGATTGATACTTGTTCCTGCCTTAGGTCAATATTTAATAGAATGAATGGAAAATTTGTATAAATGCAGCTTCTCAAGCATCTCAAATGCTACATCTGTTTGTAAAGTACTGGCAAAGGATATTTAAAGTACTTACAATTATTCAATGATATAAGTCCCTGCAATAGCAAGTTGTTTCCTTCTATAGCTACCATGTGGAGAACCAAAGACTAAGGAGAGCGGTTCCTGCCTGTAAAGGTTTATGATTGTACTCATTTCTTATTTTAAAAGAATTTTATACAGTAGATGGTGTGTGCACTGTGCATTTTGGGAAATGAAAGCAGTTTCTGCTTTAATAAACATTGAGCAGACTGTGATTACTTGAGCCCACTAGCAGGTGATGTTTTTAATCCCTAAGACAAACAGTTACAAAGATACTTTAATCACCTGCAGGAAAAACAAAACAAAGGAAAGCACAGGCTTCTGATTAAGCCTGTGAAACTGAAACTTAGCCAAAGCAGGAAAGGCCCGATGCTAAGTTAGCCTCAGGAAAGTTACTGGAGTTTGCAAATTAATTTGGAATCCAACATATTCTTTGTTAACAACCTGCTCCAGGATTCTCAGAGGTAAGAAAAATAACCTAATTATAGACAGGATTAGATGCCATGCTGTCTGTTGTATTACCTCTGACTTAAGTGGAGTCAGAATTTTGTCCATTTAATAATATCCAGCTCCCAGAAATTTAGTAGTTTTGAACTCCACCGGGTCTTCTCTATTTTGCTTTTTTCTTTCCATAGTATTGCAACTTTGAAACTTCTTGTGTAGATCCCTAAAATAATGGCTTATGCAGCACCCTCTGAAGTAGGTAACTGTATGGTTTCATACAAATTGAGAAACTTTGCAATTTACTTGTTCTGTAACATTTCCTGGGCTTAAGGAAGAGCACCACAAATATTCTATCTGGGAAAGTAGTCTGTATTGTTTTTGCCAATCTATGTGTTTCTTCAGAATTTACTTTTGCATCTCACTATGCAGATCTACAGTGGTAGCCACCATACTGCTAAGGATGGCATTTAACATTCAGGACTGTGTGGTTTTGTTCCATAAAATAGTATTGCTAGGGCAGTCATACTCATAGCTAACAAAAGCCTTTTTTACTTTTTCTTTGTGATTTTTTTCTTTAAATCATATGTTGCAACTTCTGTATCTTTTTATTGTAATGCTGTCAAAGTTTAGAATAGGTGTTTGTGCACTGATTTAGTCAGTTCTGACAAAAGGTCTGCAATTCATTTTGATTCAACATTCATTACATTTTACGAAGGCTTTAAATTTAAATTTTAAAGCTTAAATAATTTTAAATTTGAAAAAACCAGAAGAATTTTATAGAATATCCCCAGTTTGTGCAAAACAGAAGCTAGATATGATCCACCCCTTCTAACTAAAAAAAAAAAAATCTAGTTTCAAAATTATTTAAAGTCATAAACCAAAGTTTTTTCATCACATTCTGAATGCTAGTTGCTTACTCAAGCAAGTAATAGTATACTTGCCACAAGCATCAAATTGAGACACCTGCTAGATCCCAGTATCTGATCACCCAAATCTGGGAGTCACCAAACAAAGTTACATATGTGTAATCCATCAAAATTTTTTCCCATGTCTCCCAGTGCCCCACACCCCACAGAAAATTTGCTGATCACTTTACCTAAGGTGAGGGTTGCAGCAAAAGACATGAAGCCATAACTGCAAAGTGTTGTAAGACTGCAGGAGGGACTGAAAAACGTGGGGTTTTATGACACCAAGAGCATTTTAGGTCTACGGATATTTGCTTGATAAATTTGACAGTGGGAGTTGGAACTTGCCTCATACCCTCTCTGATATGGAGGAAAAATTAGTAAAATCTGAGCCCACATTTGGCCCTCAGTAAAGCTTTGTGCTATCCAGTAAAATACACTAAGAATTTCAGAGCTTCAAGACTATACTGGTTGTCTGTGCTTTAAGCAAAGAAAAACTACTGAGCTTACTTAACAAGCAAGAAGGGGTTAAAACTTAGTAGCACACATTTTTGGGGAAAAGTGTGGGGAGATTTGTGGTACCTGATTTGTTTATTTTTGCAGCTGAGGTTTTTCCCTCTGGGGATGCCAGCTTGCCAGAGCAGAGCTGCACATCTACAGAAGTCTCATTTACAGTGGCAAGCAGTTGTACTCTGAGCTCTATTTAGTTTATGTTGTGATGGATGACTTGAGTAGGAGACGTGAAGGGTGAATTAACAGCTTTAGTAAAAACACATTGTTTGTCTTACTACTGAATTTTCATTTTGCATTACCTTGCTGTCATATCTCTCTCAGGTCGCTGTTCTTGTCTGTCCTGCTCTCTCCTTGTATCTCCTATCTTTCAGGATTCCTTTCCTGCCTCATTTGTATTGCTGGGTTTCTTTCTCTTTTTTTTCTTATTTCTTTCCTTTTTCCAGAACTAGTTTGCCGAAGAAGTCAGATATCATTCCTTCTGCTGCTTGTGGTCTGGGTGGAGGCTCACTTCCTGTTTCCCAGCCAGGACACTGTTCTCATAGTTAAGACCTCAGGAATCCAGTAACGGCCCTGTTGGTGAATAGTCCATGGCTGGAGGGAAAGGCACTTTCAAATGCCTTTTCCAGCTGTGTTTGTCCTAAAGATGACTGAAGGAGATTGCTAATTTCTTCTGCTTGCTCCCCAGTGTTAACTGATTCAGCTCACCAATCACAGAAATGTTTGCTTCTTATAGCAAGCCCCACTCTGGTTTACAGTCAACCATCAAAATGTGCCAGTGTAGTCAAGGCAAGCCAGACTTGTTTCTTTAGAAGATAATTCTGGAGGAGAACTGCGGTAGGGCATATTTGAATGGTAGTGCAGTTTGGGCTGTTGCCAGGAATCCAGGATGCTGATGTGCAGGCTTTTAATTCTCCTGGAGGCTTTTTGTAGTGCCTTACCCCTGTAACAGAAAAATGTCACTGCCCCACAGGGAAATGACCTATTGGATTTTTGTCATGGCTTAACCCCAGCCAGCAACCCAGCCCCATGCAATCACTTGCTCACTCCTCCAACAGCAGGATCAGGGAGAGAATGGGAAGGGTAAAAAGCTAGAAAACTCATGGGTTGAGATAAAGACAGTCTTATAAGGAAAGCAAAAGCTGCACACACAAACAAAGCAAGGAATTAATTCACTGCTTCCCATGGGCAGGCAGGAGTTCAGCCATCTCCAGGAGGGCAGGGCCCCATCACAGGTAATGGTTATTTAGGAAAACAAATGCCATCACTCCAAACATCCACCTCCCTCTTCCTCCCTCTTCCTTCCTGAGCATGATGTCACATGGTCTGGAATATCCCTTTGGTCAGTTGGGGTCACCTGTCTGGGCTGTGTTTCTTCCCATCCTCTCATGCACCCGCAACTTCCTCGCCAACATGGCCATATGAAAAGCAGAGAAGGCTCTCTGTGAGCCCTGCTCAGCAATAACAAAAACATCTCTGTATTATCTGCCCTGTGTTCAGCACAAATCCAAAACACAGCCCCTTACCAGCCACTGAAAGAAATTTAACTCTGTCCCAGCCAAAACTAGCACAATTTTGTTTCTTCCTATTTCTTTCCTTGCAGTACCCAGGCCTGCACTATACAAGGTGACTAACTCCGAGTAAATTATATTACCCCTAACTTGAAATTTGTAGAACTGGAAGTTCTGAGTTCTTGTCTTATTTTGGTTGTGGGTTTTTTTGGTTTTTTTTTTTGTTTAAATGTTGAATACTGAAGAAGCATAGGGCTAAATTGGACCTTGACAGGTCCTGTAATTTTTTCCCCTAAGCAAGGCCAGACAGCCCATATTTATGAGTCCTCACAGATATTTCTCTGCCTATTCTTAGACATCTGCAAGAATGAGCACACTGTAGTCTGGTACATTGACTTGTACTGTCACAGAAATGAAAATTTTTTCTTAATTTTCTGAATCCTTGAGTCTCCTGTGATGAAATGTAATCCCCATTACTTTTATTCATGGCACATCTTGAGAATAAATTTCCTTTTCCTTCTGCAACATCCTTCTATTTAGTATTCTACCTAACCCCTGCATTTTCATCTACAATCTAAGCACTCCAAGTTACATCCTGGTTTTCACCCAACTTTCATATGGTTCCAATAGCTCCTTCTGTCTCCTGAAATACAGTGCCCTGAAATTCAGTATTGCTTTTCGTCTGAGTCTTGTGGAAGTGATGCTTCCCACCTCAGCCCAACAGTGTATACATTCACCGAGGCCAGGCGATTGCTCCTGACTCAGGCTGACAACATTACTGCATCCCTTTATCTAGCCTGTAGTTTCCTGGTTGGTATTTGTAAAGCTGATTATTCCGATGTACTTGTAGCACCTTGCACCTGTCCTTAGTGAAGATCATCCTCTTCTTTACAAATGGCCTTCCAGCTTCTCAGTTGTTTCTCCGTATCTTCATGTTATTCATCAATATAACCTCATTCTTCCAGTCCTGTGACTCTTGACTACCTGCTTCTGGTAGTATAGTGTTATGAATGGATGATGTGGGTTTAAATCAGTCCCTGCCTTTTGCCCAGGCCTCTGGCAGCAGGCAGTCACGTTATCGAGGGTGGCCAGCACCCCAAGACCCACTCTCATTTGTAAGTTCTTTAATAATGGCTGATTCAGTCTATTATAGAATGAATTATTTATCAATGGATACAAAATTAACAGACATAAGACTTAAAACAGACTATTACTACACAGGGATAAAACAAAATAAATGTTAATAAACATGGTGCCACTGTCGGTAATAGGCTTAAATATACCAATCACTAACTACACAGGATAACAAGAGATTTCACTAGTGAGTTATAATATAAATATACAGTGCACGATAGAGATCAATACTATGGCTAGCCAAGGAATAGTACAATTTAGAACCTCATATGACTTACCAAACCTGAATGATATTATGGTATGGTGTGCTAAGGCTTCTCTCACTCAACTTCCAGAAGAGAAGAATTACTCAAAGCCAGCGTCCCAGCTTGGGGGGTATTTCCTCTCCCACTTTGAGGTGCATAGAGGATTTTTTCCCAACTTGTGTGAGGCAGAGTGAATCTTTTATACCTTGTAAAGTGTGGTGTCTACGAGCCATAAAAATACCAGCATAATCTCTCTTTAAAGCAGTTGTTCTCTGTCATATCAGCCTGGTGTCTGTGGGTCTGCAAGACCATGGAAAAAGGAGAGATCTTTCTGGTTTATGCAAAAGAGTAGATAACCTTCTCGACCTGTGTTTAGGACTGCCTCGCCACATATAGCCACAGTAAAAATCCCATGGTAATCAATGACAGAATCTTAGCTTCCATTTACATTAAGTGTTTATAAATAATGTCTTTTCCTATGAGTTTTTTAACTGACCCATTACATTTTAATGTAGAATGTGGGTGGTTGGTGTGATTATAAGAAAATATGAAAAGCTTTACTAGAGTAAAACTATCTGATATATTCTCTTTTGCATACCCACAAGTCCTGATACCGTATCATAGAAAGAAACTGAGTAGTTTGACATTATTTGCCCATAGCGTGGGTCCACACTGACTGCTGCTCATGGAGCTCTTTTCTTTCCAGTGCTTACAAAGAGATTATTTAATTATATGTGCCTATATATTTTTTTTTTAATAAATGTAGTATATTGTCAGGCCTGCAAATTCCCAGCTGCTGTGTTTTTCACTCCTCTGTAAGAGTAATCACAATTTTCACTCTTCTGCAGTTTTCTGGTATGTTATTATTCCTCCATAGATGAACAATTCCCAGGGAGCTCTGAGACTTCCCAAGTCTTCCTCAGGTTTTTGCGTATCTTAGCCTGAATTAAAAATATTTAACTTACGTAATGTGATGGGTTGACCTTGGCTGCATGCCAGGTTTCCACCAAGCTGCTGTATTACTCCCTCTTCTCAGCTGGAGAGGGGAGAGAAAATAAGATAGCAAACAACTCATAGGTTGAGATAAGGCAGTTTCCTAAAGCAAAAGCAAAAGGTTGCATGCGCACAAGCAAAGAGGAAAAAAAAAAGATTTTATTCCCTACTTCCCATCAGCAAGTGATGTTCAAACACTTTCCAGGAAGCAGGGCCTCAACATGTGTAGCAGTCGCCCTGCTTAATATATGTAGACCAGCTTAATATCCAACAAACATTTAGGTAGCTGGCACATAATTTGCTTATTGTTCTTCATCGAGTGGTGGATCACTGTGTCAAATTGCATTACTTAGGAAATCTGTGTGGTGTGTCAACTTTTGAAATCTGATGAGATTCAATTCCCCTAAATCAGATCTATACTGAAGCAGAGGTGGGTTCTGGTATTTCATTTGTAGACACTGACAGGCAGTGCCAGTCATGTAAGTGAATGCCATTCTTTGCTGCTAGACATAAGGCCTCATCTAAAGCATAAGCGTGTATCTGAGACTACACCTGTCCTGACTTAAAAGACAGGAGTCTGCCAAGGAAGGTGGGAACCTTCCTGGAATGGAAAAGATGACCCCCTCATTCCAAATTATTATAACTTTGAAATTACGGGGCCTTCAGGCAAAGATATGGGAAAAGGAATAACAGTTCTTTACTAAGATATATATAACAAGATAAACGAACAGCAACAACAGAAAACCAGAAAACCCAGTAACAGCCTTTCTCACTCGTTGAGCAGTTTCTCCTTTTGGTGCAGTTATGGGCACAACTGGCAGGGGGCGCTGTTGGTTCGTGTTGAGGCAGAGCAGCTGCAGTGACTCCCCCGCGGCTGCAGGGGGCGCTGTGGCGTGAGCGCAGAGACCTCTCCACGTGGCAATGGCGGCTCAGGCAAGAGGGGAGGGAGCTCCTCTTGCAAAACTCACAGGGAGCACTCTGGGCGGCGAGCCGGACCGCAGCATTATCCTCGGGGCAGTATCCTCAGAGCAGTGGCTGGAACAGTGCAGGAGGGCAGGCAGAGCCAGGGGCAGACGGCCAGCTACAGTGCAGCAGCAACCGCAGCTGCGGAAGGGACAGCGGAGACAGCCGATCCCCGATCAGCACCGAGTTACAACAGAGCACTGCACCCTGAGCCGCAGCAGGACCCATGGAGACAGCCGATGGGATCGGCAGCAAGTCACAACATAGCGCTGTTCTCGGGACAAACCGGCACTCGCTCCCTGCACCGTGCACGACCATCCGAGCCGACCATCCCAGCTGAAAAGAGGCAGAGCCCAGCCCCCGGCCCCTCCAGCCAAGTCTCGCGGTCTCTTCACCTCCCACGAGATCACGCTGCAATTCCCCAGCTCTCTTTCTCAGGCTGGGCAATCATTGTGGCATGTGGGAGTGCTTGACCATGTTCTTTTGCTTCTTAATTATTGCCCATTTATCTTCCAGGCAACCCCTCCCCCCACAGGTCTCCCTGTCAGCTAACAGATGGGAGGGAAATTCTTTGAAAAAGAACTCAAACCCATAAGTCCAGGAACAGCAGGGGGGGCGGGCAGACATAAGGCCATATCTAAAGCATAAGGGTGTATCTGAAGCTACAACAAACAAAACATTGGTTAAATGTTATTGTTTTCTAGTGAGGCTTTTGTATCCATTTAACAGTGAAGCACTGAACTAAACAGAAACTGCCGGTAATGTCTGTGAGCAGGAAGTAGTACGGCCATTGAATTTTCCCATTGGTTATACGATTACTCTTCTCTTTTATTGAGTCATTTTTGCTTCAGTTAGGACTGTGCCTCTACATGCACATATGTTTAGGCTGGAAAGAGAGCAAATACATCATTAACAGCCTGAACAGAGAGGATAATTTTTGGCAGTAACTTGTAAAGTGACCAATTCTGATGACTGTGCCGCCTGCATGTATAAAATGACTCTAAGAAGTAGTTGAAATACTGGGAATTAACAGTTTTACTTTTTTATTATTATAAATCTCACATAAGACAACAATAAAATTAATTCAGAGTTATGGTCCTACCATTTTAAAATTCATTGTGGTTAAGGCAAAAAGATATTCAAAGATGAAGTTTTGTGTCCTACTTTTTTTTTCTTTTTTTAAGAAGCAGAATAAGTAGGCTGTTTATATTTTTTCTTTCTTCTTACAGCACTGAAGAGAAGTAGTTCTTATCTGCAAAGCAGTAGTGATCTCTTTTCCCACTATCAGTGCAAGCTGTGTGAATTGATTTTGTGAATGTAGCATTGGAAAATAAACAGTTGCTCATAACAGTCTAGTTCAGTAGAGAAACTTAACAGATATTTTATTGAAATTTAAGCCATAGTTTGAATAGTGTGTATGTGGCATTAAATTTTATGTTTTGAAACACGGTGATCATAAAACTAGTTATAGTTACTAATGACTCTCTCAGGAAGAAAGAAAAGGACTCTGATGGGTAAGGTGCTGTACAAACACATGGCATCCACTCAGATATTCTCACAGAACCACAGGTTGAATGGATTTCAACAGATCAGTTTATTGTGCTGCCTCAAGACAAGATTAATTATCCCCATGTTATTCTTGGAAGGTGTTTGTCCAAGTCTTTCTTGAAAGCCCCCAAGGATGGGCTTCCCAGCTTCCCAGGATGGCTTAATCTAGTGTTTTCTCCGCTTCCTGTTAGAGAACTTCTTTCATGTTTAATATAAATTCACGTATTATATAAATTTCTCTTATTGCAGGTCAAGCTCTTTGTTTCTTTCCCTAGCCACTGCAAATATTGTAAAAGAGATTGTAAAAGCTCCATCTTGCAGCAGCCTTGAGCACTGTTATTTTAGCCCTTCTTTCCTCAGTCTCATTTTTCTTTCTGGCTAGATGACAAAAATTAATTCAGGCTTTTCTTGTGTCTCTGCCATTCTGGGCCTCTGGTCTCCCTCTTGTCTTTTTCAGAAGTCTTTCTGGTGGTTTGTCTTCCCTGACATGCACCCAAACTGGGATGCTGTTCTCTAGCTGGGGTACCACCAGCAGGTGAAGGACTGTGGGGTGTCTGTAGGCTCCACTCCTGTCGATGTTTCAGTGAGATGCTTTTTTCATAACCAATTACAGAGTTTATTCATGCTCAGCTGGAGATCCATTACAACCTCCAAGAACTATTACAAAAAATAACAGGCCTAACCGTGACTAATCACTCCCTATTTTGAATTCATGTTGCTGATTAATCCTACCTAAGTGCAGTACTTTTGTTTTGCCAAGAGAGACTTATGGCGTGTTTTACAGCTAGACAGAGGGCTGAGGTAGGGAAGAATAAACTTACTTAGAAAAGACCACACAGGGAGTTTGGAGAAGGGCCAGGAATCATTTCTGACTGATCTCTGAAGGCCTCGTCAGTCAGTCCCCTCCCAGGTTTTAGTGGAAAATCATGGGATTGAACACTGACAATATGGCAGGCTCTCCATTCGATTCATTTGCACTGGTTTTGTGGACCTCACTAATGAGACCCAACAAGATGAGTCTTTGCAGCTATCTAGTAGAATTTCCTGCATCTTTACTTTACACTTGACGTTTATAACTGCATACTAAAAGCAAAAAGTGTTAATTTTGCAAGATGTAAATGCTGTAAAAATTAGTTGCCTTGCAGACAGATAGACCACCAAGCTATTGGACAGCAGAACTTTGTATTTAATTTTCTCCTGAGTCTTACAGCCATTCTATTCTGTTTTTGTTAATGAGAAAAACAAACAGGCATGTAGAGTTAGCCCTTGGTATTCAACATGCTCCTCTCCAGCTACATATGAAAGAGAAGAGAAGAAAGACAGGAACACCATGAAATTGTTAACTGCCTCTTCTTTAAGAAGGCTGGTTAGATACAGAGTTTTCCAATAGAATTTCCCAGATATTTCAGAAGTTGTATGATGTTAAGCACTCCACAGCTGGCTATTTCACTGAGTTCTCTAATGGGAACAAAATCCTTTAGGGAACCTGAGCAGTTATCTGAATGTGAGTTGCTGAGTGATTTTAAAAATACAGTGCTTAAAATAAAAGTCGCAAACAAGCAAAAGGATGGGGTAACAAGAAAGAAAATTGAGGAGACAATGGATGAGGTAGACATAAAGCAAAAATACAGTCTGCTGGGTGGCACACATCAGCATACAGAGTTTTATCATCTTTGGTGATGTGGTTTGAAATGTTTAGCATGACTCTCATGCTGGTGATTAGGAACATGCTGTTTGTTATGAAAAGAGCCAAATGCACTCTATTGTATTATGTTCTGATTTCCAAATGGCACCCATCATTGTGGTCACCAACTTCTTTAAGCATTTAGGTATTTTTTCTAGCACAATACCTTTAAAGTATTTTATAGCTTTATCCATACAGTTACAAGTGGTTACAGTTATACCTTCGGCTGTCATCTTCTCTCAGAACACATATATGCTGGGTTTACAAGGTTTTATTTGATTTCTGGTCTGGAGAAGAGCTTATCTTAAAAGTAAACCACTATTTTAAATGCTGCCGGGGCTGCATATGACCTTTGGGGTAGATGTGCTCATTTTGCTCAGCTGCAGGCAAAGGTCTGTCTTGGGGTTAGAGTGCAAGTGAAAATGACCACACAGGCACTTGGCAGTTTCATTTCTTCTATATATTGAGATAAGGCTTAGACTTGGCTCTTTTGGGATACTAAAAAATGTCCCTGGTGTATTACATGCAGTTGGGTAAATAAGCAGATCTATTCCAGTAGCAGAAGGATAAATCTTGATATTGTTTCATTCTTCCAATAAAAAATAATATATGTTTGCACTGCATTTATCCCCACAGACCATCAACATTCTTGCTAGACATTATTTTCTCTGTACTTTCTCAGAAAGAAGTCTGTCGGGCTGTAAATTCATCACTAACGTTTTAGCTGGAGCACCTCCATACTATGGCTGCCCCACTAAGTGTCCCTGGTCACCTTTCTCTATTGCTGTATTGCTTCTATGCCCTTCAGCTAGGGAGCTTCCACAATGCTCTTTAAACAAGCAAAAAGAACAGGGACATCCATTTAAATTACTTGTGTGCTACTTTATGATGCTTGCACCATTCCTCGTGTCTATTAACTAAACACTCTAAAGTGCTTGCGATTTACCCTTGGAGTCAATAACAAAAATCCCTTGATTTTAGCAAAATATAACTCACTGGGTAACAAAAGTGGTTCCTGATGTTCCTGATACAGAGTATGGCTATAAAACTTGGATAAAAAGAAACCAGAATCTCTAACAACAACTTGGCCTTCTAATTAACTGTTTTTGAGATCCTGTTTGATTCCTTCCCAGATGGACACTAGACAATAATCTCATCACTAGAAAATAATTTTAGCAGTACAAAATAATATTTTTTTCAATTACAGGTCACATTTAGAGAAAAAAAAGATACTTTGCAGTTCTGTACTTGCAATCTGTTGGAGGGTGCAAAGTAAGTGAATTTAGATTTATTTATACTTGACACTGTAGTCATGTTGTCCTTTTGATAAAATAACTGAGGAGAAAATGAGAGGTGTGCTCTCATGCCAATGCTTTGGCCTGTTATTGAGCAGGGAATTAAGCTCTTTGTCAGTATGCAATTTTCTAGTTTGGCCTTAGCAATTGGCATACAAAATCCTCAGCATTCCCTGTGCTTCCATGCCTCCAGGCTGTGGAAAAAATGCATCCTTGGAGTTCCTCAGTGCCTCTTTTCTCCTTCTTGCTCTAACATCCTCCACACTCCAGAGTACCTGGGTGATGTTTGTTTTATTTTCTTCTCCCCTAATCTCTCACTCTTCATTCTCCTTTCTTCTTTCTCCTTCTGAATACTGAACTATGAACCTGTATCTTTCAACTCACCTTCACTTCTCCTCCCTCTTCTCCTTTACCAGTGCTTCTGGCCGTTCTTCCCCTCCCCACATCAGGTCCTGCTGCAGCCTTCTCTAAAAGGCAGCCGTGTAAACCTACTTCTCTCATCCTTGGGCACTTCAGTATTTTTTGCTCTCTGTAAAAGAAGTCACTCGGTATGTCAGCACATTCCTCTTATGTTAGCAGGAGAAGACAAGTGCACATGGTAGATGAGACTTAGATGGAAGTGGCTGACAGTTTTTAGATCGGTTAGAAGGTTAATATAGAACTACTTGAAAATACTGGAGGTATACTTGTTTAGATATAATAAGCTCATTTTCTCCTTAGTCTTTTCTGAATTTTATCTGTATCTGTACCTTCTTTTGACATTTTGACATGGATCATATGCCAGGAGCAAAAACAAAGACCAGATTGCTGAGTAGAAGACTGAATACATTGTTCTTTGCAGAGACTAGGCTGGTAGGTGTATAGTCATTAGCAGACTTCCAAATTGCTGTTGAAATCTAACTTCAATAGTGTGATTTTAATCCAAGTCAAGTCTTCTGCATCTAGAACCTTCTCTGGATTTTTCAGTTTGATATTTTTGAGAGACATAAAGAGAGAAATTTTAAATGTTGCTTTGCTTGGCCAGTTCTTAAACTATAGAGAAAACATGCACCTGACTTTCTGATAGATAAGAAAGATGGGTGCTAATCTCTTTACAACTCGAAGGGTGGGGGTCTTTAGGAGAAATGTGTGTTAATGTCTTCGAAATGGATCTTAATGTCTCTACAGAACCCAGGAAGTTTGACCAGACGGTTTGAACTCCTGAATTTCAGGGTAATAGGCCAAATGGGTCCGCGCAAAGTCTACTGCAGGACCCAGACAGCCTGAACTTCCAAACTTTAGGGGAAAATGAAGATACATGTTTAAGGGGGGAATATGTGGTAGGTGGTTCAGGAAGGCTGTACCTTCCTAGTACCTCAGCCAATGGGGAAAGAAAGAGGGCAACATGCAGCCGGGAGTTTAGTATAAAAGTAGGCTGCATCCACCGAAACCTTGAGAGAAACCCTACAGGGGTATGCCCCAGTGGACTCTCTCCCTTTATTGGAATAAAGTTTGCAGGACTCCTCTGTCTCCTTTATGGACATTGACTTTTCATAGCGTGATTTTCCACACATGAATAATAACTAAAAAAGGAAAAAAGAAGGTTTAAAAATTTTAAAAAACCACCAAACCAAAACCTTGCAGTTTTTTCAGTGCAAGCTAATCCTGACATGTTCTCTATAGAAGTAAATTTAAATTTCTGACCTCTCTAATGTGTTTTTTCACCACTACCACACACTCATTGACTGCCAAATTTCCTAATATGATTGAAACTTATAAAAATGTCAAAGTAGTTTTATTGGAAGAATACAATTGAATTGAAGCACACTTGGCTCTAAAAGAGTCAAAATTTAAAATACATATTAAAGGTTGATCCATTGGAAATCAGTAAAACCCCTACATGTGTTTGCAGTTATATGTTTGTTGTGGTTTCAACTCAGCTGGAAATTAAACTCCGCTCAACCACTTCCCTTCCCCCATCCCCTCTTCTGGCGACAAAAACCAGAGTTTCCGAGTTGAGTTAAGAACAATTTACTTGAAAACAGCAATGAGACGAAAAATGAAATTATACAAAAGAGAGAGTGATTTACCTACAAAAAGGAGCTCACCACTCCAACACATCTCTGTGGGGCCACTGAGGCAAAGACAAAATGGAGGACACTACTGCAGCCGGCACCACGTGGCCTCCTGAGACAAAAGAGGAAATGGCGGATGTCACTGCAACTGGCATTCCCCTTCCCCAAACCTGAGACAATGAAAAAACCAATGACAGACAAATCCTCCAAATCTGATTGTCTGTGCTGTGCTGCTTCAGGACTGTCCACACCAACCACTCTGCTCCCAGGAGCTCCCTCTGGGACTGGCACATGCACCTGGATGGGCTCAGCTGGGCTCAGTGTGACTTGTCTGGGCTCAACTGGGCTCAGCCAGGCTCAGCTCAGCTCCATTCACCACCTTACTCCCCCAGAAAAAGGAACAAAATGGCTCTACTTCTGCTGTGCATTCACCTTTTCTACCCCCTGAAGCCACACCCCCAGCGATGCTGTGATTCAACACCCACACAGCTCTAGGCTCTGCCTTCCACTTAGTAACTGCGAGAAAACTAGGACAGTGTTGAAGGCAGTAGTGTGTGTCTTAATAACAGGTATGTCTTTCATCATTAACAGAAGAAAATATCACAATACAAGAAGATATTTGTGAGTGCCCTATCCCTGAAAATATTCAAGGCCAAGTTGGATGCAGCTTTGAGCAACCTGGTCTAGTAGAAGGTGTCCCTGCCCATGGCAGAGTCTTTAAGGTACCTTCAGTAGGTAAAGGCTGTTTCAGTAGAGTGTCTTGCATACTGGGTATTGCAGTCATGCTGTAGCATTTTTATACTGCTCATTTATAGTATTCTTCTGTGTGTAAGGGGTGGAGAAAAAATTGTTTGGAAATGTTTTAGTGTTAGGGAGCTTCCCAGATTCAGATCTGAGCTGCTGCTATCAGAAGTGTGGAAATCCACTAAATGTGCTAAAAATTATGCTATCTTTACTACAAGTCCAATGAGATCACCTAGTCTTGAGAGCCTGCCATCAATTTATTACTATATTTCACAACTTGGCTGCTTCTGTGTGGAAGACATGCCTCCTCTTAAATTTGGCTGTGGTTCAGATGTCAGCTTTCACCAGGTTAAATTTACATTTGGGTTTGAACAAGCATTCAGTGGGACAGAACACCCACCCATTCCTGCTGCTTTCACCTCTGCAGTGTGTGAGGAAGACAGGGCTCTTTCCCCTTGTTGTGGGTTTGACAAATGAATTTTTTGTCCCATCTAGCAGGGAGACCTGTGGGGGCGGGGAGAGGTTGCCTGGGAACTAATGGATGATACTCAAGAAACAAAGAAGGTTGCCCGTACCCCCACATGCCACAATAATTTCCCCAGCTAGAGAAACAAGAGCTGGGAGTGTTGGCCAGGGGGTTGTTTCCACAGACTGCAGCTTATCATCGCGAGAGGTGATAAGACTTTTGAGACTTTAGCAGGAGGGGATGGAGGCCAGGGCTCGCTCTTCTTGGCTCGGTGTTCAGTGAGCACGGTCATGTCTGCTGTGAGTGCCAACTTGCTCCGAAAGCACTGCTCTGCTGTGACATCTCCGCCAGCTCGCTCCAGAGCACAGATGCACTGTGACGTCCCCACGGGGGTCCTGCCGTGGCACAGGGTGCAGCGTCACGCCGTGGCTGTCACTGCCCGGAGCTGCCCGCCTCTGCCGTCTCTGCCGCCAGCCTGGGTTTCTGCTCCACGTGGGCTGGTGCCAGAGTCTACTCGTCTCCGCTGTTCCTGCCTTCTGCTGGCAGCTTGGTGAGTGATACCAAGATCCATTGCTCCCCAGTCAAACCTGCCTGCCTGCGCTGCTTGCTGCCTGCTGCCGAGGTTGGTGCTGAGCTGGGCTGCTGCCCTGTGGGTTCGCACCGGGAACGACCTTCCCTCTCCCTCTCCCACTCGCCGGAGCCGCCATGGCCACATGGAGAGGTCACCGCGCTCACGCCACAGCGCCCCCTGCAGCTGCGGGGGAGTCACCGCAGCCTCCCTGTCCCAACGGAGAATCGCCCAACGACAGAGAAAGGACTGTGACTGGGTTTGTCTGTTCTCTTATTGTTGCCGTTTATCTGTCTTGTTACATATATTGATTTTTTTTATATATATATATATACACACATATATGTAATCCTGGTGAAGAACCGTTGTTCTTTTTCCCACATCTTTGCCTGAAAGCCCCATAATTTCAAGGTATAGTAATTTGGAGGGAGGGGGGTCATCCTCTCTATCCCAGGAAGCTTTGGCACCTTCCTTGACAGACACCTGTCTTTCAAACCAGGACACCCCTTCCTCCTGCTTCTAATTCCCCGGCTGCTCATTCCTTTAAGAAGCAGATCACAGGTTTATGGTGGGTCCTTGGCTTTCATTGGGTGGCTTGCACTCTGGTCTCATCCAGATTGACTTCGGCTCAGCCAAGCTATTTAAAAGCTGACAGCAAAGTACTCCCAGAAATCAGCTCTAGCAATGCCATGGTGCTGTACATGCAGTTTTTCAATATGAAAGCACTACCAAATATTTTTACCAGTAGCAATAGCAACACAGAAAGTTGATTCAAAAGCAGGCTGCAAATTACATTTGGTAAGAGCTTCAAGAGCTCTTGCAAACAAGAAGTAAAAGGATGAAAGGATAGCAATAAGGAAAAAATTGCTAGTAAAAGGATAAAGAAAGTCATTTCTGCCTTGAAATATAAATGCTGATTAAAATGAAGACCAAAGTGATGCTGGTGAAATCATTTGTGCTTTCTGTTGGCAAAAAAACCCAAACAACAAACAGAACTTAAAAAAATATCAGACATTCATACTGAATCAGACACTCATACATTTACTATGCTATCATGAGTCTTGTTAGCTAGAATGAGTTTGGTCAGGATAACCTGTAGTAAGACACCAGAAAATTCATGAGATCTGTATCTTAGAGGAAAGAAAAATAGATTCAACAAAAGCAGCATCAAGACTTAGAGCTCTGCACATCACTTTTGAATCAAAAATAAAGACACAAGAGGTGGAATATTCCTTTTCAAAGCCAGATTTCCAATTTAACCATCCGAGTACTCTTATTTCAAATGCTTGTATTGCAAAAGAACACGATGCAAATGAAAACCCAGGAAAAACTTGTGTTAATGTGCAACACAATGGGCACTGTTGTCTGTGTGTTGTCTGCTGTTTCAACCCTGCTGAGGGTACCTGCAAATGGAAGGCAGCAGGAAAATGCTGCTTGCATTTAAAAATAATATTGCCTAGCAGCCTTGACACACAGACCTCCGGGATGGTATTTAGCTCTCCCATTGTCTGCAGGTTTCTGAAATGTCTCTGGGCTCCTCTAACTCACTTTGTCATTTGTACAATCATACCAAGCCTTTTTTTGAGCAGCAAGATGCACTTGTAGTAAGTATCAAATAAGATAATAAGTGCCTGTGGAGTATGAATAATACTAGGGACTCATAGGAGTGTGTGTTCATATTCCTCTTGCTTCAAGGGATCTCAATACTCATGCAAAAGGACTTCTCTAATTTTGGAATAATCAGCTAAAAATTAAAGGCAGAACTTGCATTTTTTTCAGACATTGCAATCATTGTAATAGCTGGACTTTTGAAACTCCCCTTGATGACAGTTCTACAGAAAAATGTTAAAAAAACCCCTTAAACCCCAACTAATAAGAAGGAAACAAACAAAAGAAAACAAAAACCAGATTGTTTTCATCTTCTTAAACTTTTATGCATCTCAGAAGGAGTTGGTAACTGCAATTTGGAAGTGTGGCTTGGAAAATGTTCACGGTTCAATCCTAATTGTATAATATTAGAGCAAAGTGGGAAGAAGTAGACATTAATTTTTCAATTGGATCATAACTCTTCAATCATCCCAGTAATGACTTGGCAAACTGGGTAAGAAACTCTCTTACAGGATGCAAGCTTTTGTTAATGTTTGTTAATGTAAATGAAACTAATGATGGTTTAGATTTCTCTCTGGGCTTCACAGATTGGACTTACAAAATTACCTGATAACCACTGAAACATTAGTGGAATCATGCTACTGATGAGGTATAACTCTTGGGATGTAATTGCGCTTGTAAATTACATTGGTAGGAAAAAAGGTTTCCCTGTTATAACTTTATTTTGGGCACTGGTCTAAACTCCATCTTCTGGATGGTATCATTTTATAGATATATCTTTCAAACAGAGACAAAATCAAAGTAAGGTCACTGACTCACAGGGGCAAAACCTGCATCTTATCTAATCGTGCCTGGAGAGTGTTTCTAAAGACTCCAGCAGCACTACAGATATAGCACTGGGCAGAGGCCCGGGAGTGTCCCTAAGGGGTCAGTAACAGCCTGCTTAACTTGTATGTGTTGGAGGGACAACTGAGCTGAAACTAGCTTACTGCAAAGGCAGTTGGAATTTACTGGGAAGTAGTAGGTGAACAAATGTGCCTTGTGGGTTGGAACTGACTGGAGCATACGGTTTGACCAAGGCATAACAAGCCTTGTGGAAGTTAAATACAGCTTCTGGGGCTCTAAACTCATATATTCAGAGGATGTCCTCAAAGGAACTGAACATGTACAGTGGGGAAAAAGAGGGCTCATGAGTCTCCACACCGTTTCTGAAGTCCATCACAAGAGCTAGGATGGTGAGATCACTAGCTAGAATGACATCCAGGAAGGCAGTGTTTGGCAGTATAAATTCTCACTCTCTATGGTTTTGTGCGATATAAAAACAGAATGAAAAAAGATTTGCATTCAACAGCTCCAGAAGTGTCCACCAAGAAACGGACAGAGGTTCTGCAGAAAAAAACCCAAACGAGTGATTGCTTTTATTATGCATGAGCACAAGGACACCTCCTCCAGTCTTCCTCCACAAAATTCTTACAGATTGTAGCTTCTGTGTGCCTTATTTTATAACCTTTATGTTCTTTGAGAGTAGACTTTGGGAATGTACTGCACTTAGAACATAAGAAAACACATACGTATCTATATAGCTGTATTTGCTGGAAAATATGTACAGAAACTCAGATGTTATGTTCTACTAACAGAAACTGTTGAATATGTCATAGCACCCATTGCATTGTAACAGATTGGCCAGTTTTCCGTGTTTACAACTGATAACCAGGTTTGTCAGTTAATAACTACATATGTTTAGCATCATGCTGATTTTCAAAACAGTGGCCATGATCTTCTTTGAAACCTTACAAGCCAGCTGGGCTTACAATGAACAGATATTGGCTGACATTTTATGTAGTCCATTTAAGGTCATTGCTGTTCTCTAACGTTTTGTTTCAGGTTTCTTTAAAACAGATTGCACAGGCTGGAAGGAAACATGGAAGTTTGTTTCTGTAATAGCTAACTGTTTTGTTCCATAGCATCACACTGACAGATAAGCAAGAAGTAATAGGACCTAAATCTGCTTTAAATAGTCAATTGGAATTTGATGGCTAGCATCTGAAGTAAGAGATCCTATCAAAGGAAAATGCTTTATGAGGTGGGCTTCTGGGATAAGTGGAACATAAAAAGGAGGGAGGGAAAAGTTTTCTCCTGGGAGTCGAGTAATATTCAATACTTTTGTGTAAAGGATGCGGTGCAATGCTGAATACCAAAAGGCACAAGAAAGAATGTACCCTGCTTGATATACAGAGTAATATTCCCGTTACTTTCAGTATTGGAAAAACCTCAGCTGGACTCCTTCAGCATTGCAGTTCAAGAGTATGTGGACCAGTTGGGAAAAGTGCAAAGAGGAGCACTGAGAGTAATTAGAGGTTTCGGATATGAACAAGGAGGTAAGAGCTAATCAAGTTACATGGTTCAGCTTTTAGAAGAGAAGACTTTGGGCAATGCGGGGATAATTCTCAAGCATGCAGGCAGTAGAACTGAACTGTAAAAATGACAGAAATACTCTTTCTTAAGTCTTAAAGGACATGAAGGAAGAAGTAGGCCAAACAATAGGGAGAAGATTTCTAACAGTGAAGATAATGAAATATTGAAGGTTTTGATTTCAAGTGTCTTTAAGGACATGTTGGGCAAACATCTGTCACAAATGATGGGTATAGGTGATCATACCTGCGGCAGGGGCATCAGCCGGATGACTTCTTGAGGTATTTTCTTTCCCCATTTCTCTGTGATTCTGTATCAAGGTTGCACTCACTAATGCACATTTGGATTTGATCCATTAGTCTAGTCTCAGAAACACATTTCAGGACAGGATTTTTCAAGGAGCTTTGAAAAATTTTTGTGATATTTGGGTGCCCTTTTTATCCTTTGGAGAATCCTAGCCTTTGAAAGTATTTTTCATCCGAAGTGTTATTATTACAAAGCAAGGGGGAGGAGCTTTAATGTCGACTTTTCAATACCACCCACATCACTGTTGGAGGGGGTGTGGTTTCAGCTGGAAAAGCAAAGGGGCCAGAATCAGAAGGGTCACCCTTTCCTCTTGCCTGGCTCCCAGCCAGGGGGATAAGGGGAGGAAGGTTTGGCCGGGAGAGCCTGTCTGCCATCTTGCCTTTGTTCCTGGGAGGGGCCATGTGGTGTGGAGCATGGAAACAGAAGCCATTTTGCTTCTTTTCTTGTTTTAGGGGGGCCAGGCAACACCTCACCTTTGTTGGTCAAACCATTCCCTCTTTTGTACAATCTTTTACTATTTTGGTTGTGTTTATTGCAATTTCTTCAGTAAATTGTGACTCCAACATATAACCTCTCTTAGTATTTTTTTACCTCCACTATTGAGAGGGGGTGGTTTGGGGAGGCTTGGTCTTTCCAGCTGAGTTTTAAAACCAGCACACAAAGTCAGGTAATTTTCTGTATTTTGATATTTAAATCCTCTGGCTAAATCTGTGTTTCCCTGAACTGTTTCTGCTTGCTCCAACATGCCCCTGTATGTTGAATTACTATCTTTCTGGATGAATCATGTGGAGAACACTCAACATATGGTATAAAAATGTGCAGTCAGAACATGAACAAATCAACAGCAGCTTTTATATTTCTTCTTCACATGCAAAAAGGACCATTCCCATATCTCCCCATTGGCTCTGGATAACCCAAATATCTGAGCCAAATAAACTGGCCCAGTCGGCAGACAGCCCCATGAGAAGCAGAGGTTTGGCAAAGACTGAATGATCTAGCATGAACACAGATTTTTAAATGAATAAAGTAAACAACATTGTGAAATTCTGTTTGTTCTTTCATATGAGCTGTGCATAGTGTCTGTCCTTTTTACTTCATCTATGCTTACTATTGTCTACATGAAAGACAATTTTATAACAAAGGGACACTTGTAATAACAAAGGGACTCTTGTAATAAGCTTAACAAATAGTTGTCTGTAGCTTAACAAATATTAATCCATAGTCTTTAAGGAAAATAGAGACAGAATTGCAGAAACTGTTAAATTGCAAGCAACACAAGGTCTTCAGACAGAGAACAGAAGAACTAAAACCTGCCAACTTGGCACAATGAGGGACTTACATAAGACCCTATCAAATACACATGGGCAAGAGGGAAAGGTGAAAAGGTCAACCCAGAGGAAGACTACAGCCTTCATCCAATGACAAGGCGGGACGACCACCAGGAGGCAATACGCACACGTAAAAATATGTAAATAATATTCATAAGTTCTGAGAAATTATTAGCATGTAACCACCTTTTCTTAGAAATATTATGCATATGCATATAGTTTAAGGATATGAGGTTGTACCCTATCCTTGCGGGGCAGACACGTTGGGTGGAGCGATATCCTGTGTCCCCGGCGCCGAATAAACTAATACCTGCTTCAAAAGACAAGAGTCTTTGAAGTTTTCATACCTTGATTTTTGCTAGAATCATACACAACTGGGCCTTTCCAACTGGAAGGGCTACTGCAACTGTTTCCCTGGTGCCCTTTTACGTCCTATCAGTAGCTGTGCCCTTTGCTCCACTGATTTCTCCCAAGAGTCTTTTCCATCTTCCTTCATGTTTTCCATCAAGAATAAGAAGCAAGTTGTATTTGGGTTAGGAAGTTAAGCTAGACTGTGAGCCAAAAATCTCCATGACTTAAATGTACCTGTCCTCTGCATAAAAGCAAACGGAGCAGGCATTAACCCAGGAGCCTGGTGTGCTACTTCTTAGTCTAAGAGACTTCTCAGAAGCATACTCTCTACACAAGAAAAGAAAGAGGAATTAGAGTTGTTTCTCAACACTTCTTCTCAGACTGGGCTTCATTTTGGAGAGGGCATGCCTACTGCAGGAGAAGAAACAGCAATAAGCATGAGTCTGCTGAGAAAAGGGACGAGAGTGCCTGCTTGCAACTCAGCCAAAGACGTACTTGACAGGGAGCAGGGTTGAGCCACAGAGGACCTGTAACTTTGGTTTTTTAGACACTGAAGGAATATGAGATCCATCAGCCCATTGTACGAACCACATTTTTAAAAGAAAAAAAATTAATCTGTCAACAACAGATCGTGGACAATTCAGTGCAGAAATCCATTCTGAGTTCACGGTGATCTGGGTCTCATACCCAGATGACTTATGGATCTCAGCCTGGAAAAGATTATTTCAGAGACATTTCCCTCTTCTGCATTTCCTGCTTTCCAGTGTAGTACAGGCAGGCCCTGTACATGCCCCTCTTGCCCTTTTACAAGGGGGTTTAATAGCAGATATTTGTCTGGATTTACTGGACGAGGGAAATTTGAGGAGTGCCTTAAGCTCTTGTAGTCTTGGAGGTGGGTGTACTTTCTTAACATCCACCTTGCAGAATTCCCTCTGCAACTTTGTGCTCAAACTGTAACCTTCAGCACGCAGCCCTCCCTGTACTATAAATGCGTCCCCTTCCTTTTTTATCATGCTATTCTGCTTGCTTGCAACAGCTTCCCACTTCCTTATCAGTTATTCTGGTTTGTTAGGCCGCTTCTTTTCCTGTTAGTAGTTGCCAATATAAGAGAATAGAATATAATATACTGAATTAGGAGGGACCCACAAGGATCATCAGCTTCAGATCTAGGCCCTGCACACAGGACTACCCCAAGTATCACATCATGTGCCTATATTCCCCTGTGACAAGTTCTGGCAAGGCGCTCTTTGAAACTCAAATATGCATTTTTCAGCATGCGTGTGGTGCTTGGGCACTCTGCAGCTCCCTCAGTCTTTGTATCCAGGGAGCACAGGGCACTGCCTCTCTTGCTCTTTCAGGGTTTGGGGTGAGGCATTCTTCCATCCCTCACCCACTGCTTCCTTTAGACCAGCCATCCTCACACATGCACACTTAATTTTTACCCACTTGTTTTTTCCTTAAGCTTCTGCACTCTCAGGGTGGTGTGTCAGTTGTGTTGGTATTGTGACTAAGTGTCAGACCCTGTTTGATTGCAGCAAGGTGAGCAGATATAACCTGTTGCCTAACCACAGCTGGTCCGACCAGCTCACCTGGCTGGTGAGCCAGGATCCCTAGCTTCAGACAGCACTCCAGCCCTCCATCAGCCTCCTGTCCTTCCTCCAGCCCCAGCCTGGTCTAATGTCACTGTTGTATCAGGATCATAACCAAATCACGACATAAGCACGATCCAAGATTCGGTGAAAAGTGGATTTATTTATTAATATAAAGACCTATTTTATACCTTAATGTGCTTGAATGTCATAAGGTCATTAGTCCTTTGGCCATCCACCTCTCAGGGTGATTGGCTAGGGTGCTACAACGCCTTATCCCAAATATTTGTACATTCGGTATAATAACAAGTCCACAGGTGCATGATAAGAAGAAGTCCCATTAGAGAAACATCTCGCTGATTTCATAGCTTCTATGGGAAAAGAGAGCTTCTCACAGAAACCAAGAGGCTGAAAAATTTCTCTGCTAGAAGCTTTTCAGTATCCATCTGAACAGTCTAATCTGAACATAGCCAGGTTCTGTACACAGATGGTACCCAAATACCTACAACGTGTTTAAGTTTTCCTGATGCTCAGTAGGTAGACATCAGTTTAAAGAGTGAGCTTCCCTGGCAGTCTGACATGCTAGAAAGCACTGTGGTGTGTGGGCCTTCTCTGCCAGCAATGCAGAGAGAAATTCATGCAGGAGCTGGGACTGTCTTCATCCTTGCAGTGCTCAGGATTAAAGTCAGAATGACATATGCTAAAGCTGGCATGAAAAATATTTGTCTGCCTTTTCAAATTAAGTAGCTTTGGCCTGTTTTCCATTAGAGCAGCAGCACGTGGCATTGGCACAGCCAGTTCTGCTGCTCCCTTGTGGGAGTGGAGCCTCTGCTGGCACCCGAAAAGCAGCTGACACGCTACCAGAACTCCTACCCATGTGGCCTTGAAGCTAATCAAGGGACTCAACCCTCTTTGTACAAGGTCACCAGCTATCCATAGGACAGTATTTTGGTAGCTGCTGGCAAGATAGAGACACCTGGAAAAGTGATTGTGATGTCTCCACAAGATAACATTGCCAAGTGTTTGGTACTTGGTACCGGGGCAGTATTGTATTATTGCAATTAAAGAGAGCACCTGAAGACCCCAGTCTCATCCCTTAGCCTCAGTTCTCATGAATGAAATATTTATTTAACATATTTGTAAATATTTCATTATCTTGTCAATATTCTTTTACCTCTTTAAATAACTCTCTCTCCTTTTGTAAATTTAAATTCATTAAACCCAGCATTTTCAGAATGAAATGTCCTGGCTTTTCAAGACAAAATGTTGTAACTTTTGTGGTGAAATTATTTTAAAAAATGGTGTATTCATGAAGGATTTCCTCACTCAAAACTTGCTGTTAAATGTCGTTCTTTATGGACATTTCTCCCTCTGTACTGCTGGGCACACAAACGAGATGAGGTCAAGAGGTAAGTCTGTGTGGATTCTGGTATCTTGAATTCTGTGAATTCTGTGCATGTTTGCTTAAATCAAGCTGTAAGCAATTCAAGAAAAGCATCTGTCTTTGTAAAGCACAATGTGTCTTCATCTGCTTCTTGATCCCCTGTCTTTCGGCATATAGCTCCTTTCTCCTTTTTCTTTGTATCCTGCTGTGTTTTCCATTTCACCTCCCTCAACAGTGTGACTAAGCACCTCTTGAGGGTTAGTCTGTAACACGGTCAGTTCATTTGAGTTGATAATTTCTGGGAGTTATACAGCTGGACTTGTATTTTTCAGTTTACTTTTACCCCGTTTTTCTTTTCCCATTGCATTGGTCAAATAAATGCACACAAACTAAAATCCGCATGTGGTTTTATGTGGCAGGCTTAACCGGACCTATTGATCTATGTGTTCACTCTGTTTTTACAACAAGAAAGTTATTCTGAATTCTGTGCAGAACTTCCATGTGCAAAAGTGAAGATACTGTGCAATTGCTATATCCACTAGAAAGCAATATGCTCTGAGCATTTCTGAAACATCACTTTCCCCTTTCTGCCATCCAGATCTTCTTTTAATTAAAGAATTACCTTGGTGGTCATCATTCATGTTCTTAAGGTACATTTGCTCCTAGAACCTATTCCCATATTCTGTTCTAAGATTTCCAGGCACATTAGAAAACATTCATTGCTGTGTAGTCTGCTACAGCCTTTATGATTTTTTGCTGTGATTAAACTCAGCAAGATTGATATATTGGATTTAATGTAAAGTGTCCAGGTTAGAGTGTAGGCAAGACTACTAAAAAAGAGAAAGAAAAGGCAGAGTGAAGGCAGGTGAAGATCCCCACCTGGAGTTATACAGTCCTCTGCTGCCTTAGTTTGGGCTGGACAATTTAGGAAAGTAATACTTTGATCTTGGACACTTATGGTTGATAAACTTCACTGACACACTGGTGTCGATAAGATTAATATTAGATTAATAAATTGTTCTGGTTTGAAAGCAAACCAGCAGGAGAAATGAACCCCAAACAATCCTTGAGAGAGATTTTAGGTTGGAGTTACAATTTAATAGGAAGGTTACAATAAATGAAACAATACAGAAACACTGGCTTAAACCAACAGAGTCACGGTACAACCTGGCAGTGGTTGCAGTCCCAATGGAGTGATGGCTGCAGTCTTGTTGAAAGCGGTGATCCTGTGGAAAGGTTTGGTCCTCTTGTGGAAGTTCGGGTCCTCCTCTGGATCTGTCCAGTGGTGGTGGTGTTCCAGTCCTCAAACCCCCAGATTATATACCTTTTAAATCCAGGCAGAAATGTTCAGTACCTCCCCCGGGGCGTGGAGTTTCACAATGGGATGATGTAGTCCTACGAGTCATAGGATATTTTTGGAGTCCTTGATGGTTGTTGCAGCTGCCCGTTCTGCTAGTGCCATTGAGTTCATGATGACCCATTAGCAGAGACGACCCTCTCAGGATGCATGAGACTGTGCTGCTGCTTCCCCAGAGGGAGTTATCAGGGCTGAGTAATTGGCGTGAAGAAAAAGTTCGAAACATTACCCTGCTTCACAGGGTTGCCTCTTTTTCCTTATCTCATTTAGCACCAAGCTCATAGGCTGAGGGGTGGGGTGTGCACTGGACAGCTGTTGCAAACGACCCACCATTAACAGTTCACCAGGAATAATGTAGATGGGGGTAGAATACAGTTTGGTTATACCCCATATTGTGACCCAGGACGTAAGTGTTTGATAAATTGTAGCTTTGTGTTACGAATAGATGATGTAGGTTTTAGATTAGTTCCTGCCTTTTGCCCAGGCCTCTGGCAGTAGGCAGTCACGTTATTGAGGATGGCCAGCATCCCAAGACCCACTCTCAGTCATAAGTTCTTTAATAATGGTTGATTCAGTCTATTATAGAATGAATTATTTATGAATAGGCACAAAATTAACAGACATAAAACAGACTATTACTACACAGGACAGACAAAGGAGAAATTAATAAACACTGTGCCACCATCAGTAATAGGTTTAAATACACCAATTGCTAACTACACAGGGTAATAAGAGATTTCACTAGTGAGTTATAATATGAATATACAGTGCACAATATAGATCAATACAATGACTAGCCAAGGAATAGTAAAGTCTAGGAGCTCATATGACTTACCAAACCTGAATGATATGGTGTGCTGAGGCTTCTTTCACTCAACTTCCAGAAGAGAAGAATTACTCAAAGCCAGCGTCCCAGCTTGAGGGGTCCAAATCCTCTCACACTTTGAGGTGCATAGAGGATTTTTTCCAACTTGTGTGAGGCAGAGTGAATCTTTTATACCTGGTAAAATGTGGTGTCTACGAACCATAAAAATACCAGCATAATCTCTCTTTACAGCAGTTGTTCACTGTCATATCAGCCTGGCATCTGTGGGTCTGCGAGACCCTGGGAAAGGGAGAGATTTTTCTGGTTTATGCAAAAGAGTAGATAACCTTCTTGACCTGGGTTAGGACTGCCTCGCCACACTTTGGACAATACACAGTACTGAAGAGCACATAAACAGTATTATTGTGAATGGCTGGACTCTCCACTCTGAGTCAGACCACTTAATGGAATAGTAGGAGCATCTGTTAATAGAAAGTGCTCTAACTGGGAACAAAATGAAGTTAAGCCCAAAAGTCTAGTTTCCCATCTCTTCAGTGTATCCGAGGTACTTTTGCTTCTAATTTAAACCTGGTCTTCTTAACACAGCTGCAATTTCCAATCACAGTTGCCCGGGACACCTGGGTCCTAACAGCTGCAGTGGCGTGGATATTTGATAAGGCAGTGCTGTGATGAGAGAAAGCACAGCCTTCCTTCTTTTAATCAGTAAATAAGTGTTCTTTCCTTATCCATATCTATAAATCTGAACATTTTAAGCAGTTGCTTCAAGTGTTTCTTAATCAGGTTTGTGCTGTTCTGTTAACCTCAACGAAAATTTACCAACTGGTTTTGGGTATTGGTCTGCAAAACATTTTGAGAACTTGGCTCTTCCTGTTATATATAATGTAGAAAAGGCCTGCCTATTTAAAGTCAGCATGAAATGTTTGTTGACTTGAATGCATCAAGAAAGTTTGTGTATTAAAGGATTTGCCAGGTTGTTCAGAACCTCCACAAGTGCTTTTAGTTAGTATGTAATAGAGTTGGCTGTTAATGTAGGCTGCTGTGAGGTGAAGAAGGAGACTGAGGAATGTGTGAAATATGGTTTATTTGTTCTTCCAGAAAGAGCTCAAAATAGCATTTTGTAGTTTGGATGTGAAATATGAAGAGGTATCTAGGTGACCTGGAATCACACAGGGTATCTGCAGTAGGGCTAGGAAACAGTTCTTTGTCTTCCAGTGTGGTGCTGCAGTTAGGGCTGTATGAAACAGTAATGAACCCTGAAGTGACCTTTATTACAAACTCAAATTCTTATGTATCTTTCTCTTTGAGTTTTTGGGTCTACTCTCACCATATTCAGAGGGGTTTTTTTTCATAAGATTTCACACACTCAACAAATGATGCACTTAATTTTGAGTGCTTATTAATGCAAGAAAGCAAACTTTTGAATCTTGGGTATAAAAGGTATCCAAGCAAATATATTCAACAAGAATTTTACCACATTTTCCTCAGTATGATTTCAGATTAATCTAAAACCAAAAGAGGGGCCCCTGTAACTCCCCTACAGCAATCTCACAAGGATGCAGCCACAGCGGGAACTGACTGAGGTGTGAGTCCTGAGATTGTCTGTAATGGAGTTATCAGATTCTGTTTTTCTTCATTGACTTTTGACCTCCAAATTCCTGGGTTGTAAGTCTCGCTGCAACATGGCAGCATTGTTTGATAACACAAGGAAGTCCAAGGGAACTTAAAACGGTACTCTCGGTTGTCATCACCTTGTTTGCCAAATGTGTGTGGTGATGGTCAAGAAGCAGGCATTGAAAACACTATGAGGATTTTTTTCCCAAGGAAAAACTCAGCATAAGAGGGATATGTCTGTAAGGGGGATATGTCTGAAGCTCAGTTTTGCTTTGTATATATTAGTAGTGCATTAGAGAGGGTTGAAGTTGGAAATGTGACTCTCTGGCTGTCTAGATATCTGAAGAAGCATAAGATGTTCTATTTTCTGACCTATACTTTTGGTAAGATGTGTTTTTGACAAATTCAGACTTTTTTGTTGTTAGTGAATGCAGTGTTAAAATACACACAGCATTGCTGTTATCGTAAACCAGAAAAGGAGCAGTAGCTCCATTACAAATCCATTACAAGTTCTTCGATAGTGGTATCTTTGTAGCTTTCTCTCTTTCCCTTCCACCTTGTCCCTTTCCTCTTCATATTTGGGGATGTGATTACCCCTCACTTGTACATTACCAGTTTTGACCATCTGTACAGGAGCAGCTGGATGGAGCAATTCCACTTAGTTTACTGCCTACCAGTAGAACTGTCTTGGGTCAGGGAATCTCTAGGCAGGATGGAGCAAGCATCACATCACCATGTTATATGAACCACCATGTTATATGACTTATTTTGGACAATAGGGACGTGTCTAATACTTCACTTAATTTGGATAATTTTAGAGTCCTCTTAGGCTCTATGACACATGGCATAGAGCAGATCAGTCTGTGAATTGCCCTTTTTAATGCCAGCTGCAGGATCCCTGTCTGGATGCAACCAAGACTGAGAATCACAGATGAAATCCAATGTTTGGGTCTTTGGGAGGTACTGCCTTCAAATTTTTTACAAGCTTTGTTTCATAATTCCCATCCCTCCAGTTTGAGTGAGGTGAGAACGTAGATCTGAGTAATCCATTTTCCAAGATTTTTCTGAAGTATTTAGAACAGCAGCAATACTCTCCAAAAAGTGTCAATACTCTGTAGTGGCTTTTTCAGAGAGGATGTGCCAATCTTGAGAACTCTTTTCACGCTACTGCTCTTTCATGAAAGCATCTCATTATCCAACAATTCAGGTTAGCCTACCATCAACCTAATTTTCTTCTGTCTTTTTAAGTGCTGTTGCATTTCATCCTGGAATTAATGAACAGCACCACTAAAACTCTCTTAATTTCTGTTGTGTTTGACAGAGCAGCTCTCATTTTTGGATAAAGATGTTCTTACAGTTACGCCAAGTTCTACAAAAAATTTTATAGCAATCACAAAAGCAGTGAGATTTGACAGACAAGCTTAAACCCCAGCAACTGCAGATAAAACTCATTGAAGTTAAGGGGAGGGTTTCTGGTGGCTCATCAGTCTCTGCATCTGCCCCATTAGACTCAAGCATGCATGGGAGTTTGGAGTTTGCCAGATGGTGTGTGCCCTATCTCGGGAATGAATAGCATGAAGGAATGACAGCCCAAGCAGCTTGTCCCTTATCTTACATGTTTGTCCCTTGTTACTGTGTCAACTTTCAGCACTGCTAGTCTGGCTCATGTTTTAGGCCTCTCGGCCTCTGACTTTTTAGTTGATATACAGAGAAATATGTTGCTTTTGGTAGAGTTTTGCATACTTGGGATCTGAAACAGAAGAAAAACTGTATGGACTGAATGCAAGGTACTGAAATTAGTATAATTTTTTTTCTTAATCAAAAGTTCTTTTCATGCTATATGAAAATGAATGAAAGTATATATTTAAGCTCTGGACAAACATGCCCAAGAAACCTGTAATAAGGATTTCATGAGACTAAGTTGATGAGCTTGTGTTCTCTTGATTTTTTTTTTATCACTGAACTAATTTTTGGATTTTTATTTCTCTGGGTGGGGTTTGATAATTCCCTTGATTTGAAGGTGATGGTGTAATGTTACCTTTCACACGTAACCAAATCTCTGAGGTAACATGTTCTCCTCCAAGTCAAAAGGAATGACTCGTTTAACAACTGCTACTTCTTCCCTTACTTACATGAAGAGTTTCAGTATTTTGTTTCAGATTGCTTAGACAAGTTCTTGAACTTGGTCAAGTTGCTGTGTTGCCAGATGAAGAATCACTTGCACTTGGTGGGTTAATACAATGGTTATTCTTCAAAAACCACTGGCCTATTGAACTTCACAATGCTTATTCTTGTGGGAAGAAGAACTGGAAAGCAACCAGCCCTGTTGTGCCGACTTTTACCAGGTGCTCAGCTATGACTTTGGGGTCGCCCACCACCAGGGACCACCAAAGCAACCCCCAGGACAGAAGAATGCGAGCGAAGAGGGGACGGAACATGTGCCAATGGCTTTGGGGAAATTATTATCATATGAATGTTTCTTCTGAGAAAAACTATAAATCTGTATGTAAAATACAGTATTTTTCTGTACTCAGTGTGCAAGATATTTCAGAAGAGATACTCCCTTGTGCATCTGGATGAATAAATGCCTGCTTCTTAGTGCTACATCAGTGTTAAGGAGTTTTTATTTTTATTGATTTTTGTTAACAGCTGTATTAGAGTGAACGATGTTCCATTTAGCATGTCCATTTCTATGACAGTGTTTGAAAATAGATACTTTAAAGGTATTTCTAACTGTTTTGAAGCATACAGCATTCAGGTCTGTTGAGGGTATTGTATTAGTGACAGTTGTCTTTCAGTGTTTTAAAATATTTAAAATGTTTTTATATGGTAATATGCACAGTAACTAGCGTGCATTTACAAGGCTGGAGGAGAGAATATATGTTCTTATATGGTATGTTCTTGTCAGGGACAGACAAAATGCCTTTGCTCTTCCTTGGATGCACTGGAGCATTTAGGATCAGGGGGAATGGCTCTAAACTGAAAGAAATCAGATTCAGATTAGGTATTAGGAAGAAATTCTTCACTGTGAGGGTCGTGAGGCCCTGGCATAGGTTGCCCAGAGCAGATGTGGCTGCCCCATCCCTGGAAGTGTTCAAGGCCAGGTTGGACAGGGCTTTGAGCAACCTGCTCTAGTGAAAGATCTCCCTACCCATTGTAGGGGGGTTGGATGGAGATGATCTTTAAGATCCCTTCCAATCCAAACCATTCTATGATTCTATGATTTAGGGCTACTATGTTCTATGCAACTACTAGAGAAACTTTCTTCACTGCTGTGAGAGACTGGAACAAATGACTACTGGCTCAAAACAAGTAAGGTGTGTGTAAGGGAGGGGACAGATCAAGTTCCATGAAGGTGGAATGGTGCTCTGCCCCACACCCTTTGGATCTACAAGTGCAGCTGTCAGGCACTGGCACACAGGAAGCAATGCCCCATTGTAGCCCCAATTTAGCCCCAGCGTAGTAATCAGACCAGAAACCCAGAAACCCCAGGGGGAGGGAGGAAGGGAAGGCGGGGGCTGGTGGCTACAGGAGGCCAGAGCAGATAAAATCATTGCACAAAGATGCACGTGATCGCATCCCTATTGTCCTTGGATTTTACAGACACTGAGGCCATGTTGGATCCAAGGGCAGTAACTGTATCTTTGTTTTCCCCTCTCTTTCTTTCCTTTTTGTCTCTTAAACTCCTCTTCTTGAAATCTGGGAAATTTAAGGTAGGATGGGTTAGAGTTTGCTCAGTCAATGCTGTGTGAAATGTTTTATTTTGATTGAATGTTTGCTTTAAATTTTGCACAGTTTCTGATCTTCTAAAGTTTGCCAGTATGGTTTGTTTTTTAACCTCCTGAGAACTTTTGTCAAGTTCTCCTTTGTGCCACCTTAGGGGTACCTTAAGCCCCTTTTAAATAAACTTGCCAAGTGAGGATTGGGGCTTTACAACTGTCCATTACTACTGTATGTATATACGAGCCCAAATAAAAAGCAGAATATTTATAATAGGCAGTCAGTGTCTTAAGCATTTCCCTTTTAATCAAGACCAGAAAGTATTTATTATATTCACACACACCCAGGTCTCCTAATCTAACATCTAACTCTTTGAAAGGGAGGGACACTAATGCTATTGCATGGAGAGATGGGAAATGGTCATGTTTTGGAATGACACAGCAGGAGAGATTTGATTTTAAAGGATGATTTAAAAAACAATTTCTCAGGGATACCTGTAGGGAATATCTTCTGCCTGGGCACAGTGTAATCGAATGTGCCAAAGTATTTCTGCTGTTATTCTTGTTTGAAAATGGACACTAAAACACATATTATGGCTGAAGTTCTCTTTGTACTGTGCTGTGAAACATCGCAAGGATAGTGATAACTAAGTTCTGTCAAGGAATACATTTGGTGCAGGTAGCTCAGTGTACAGGACAAGCTGCAGATTGAGCTCTGGGTGTTGGAAGCCTGAGACAAGAGGCTGTGAACTGCTGACCCTTTGCGTAACAAAGGGCCCGGGGACCTATGGCCCTGGACAGGTGACCAGACACTCAGAGACAAGGCATGAGCTGATGGCCCCAGACAACCCCAGGGTTTCCTTTTTAACTCCTCAGAGGCACCCAGCTCGATCTGTTATTCAGTTGTTGCAACGTGGCTAAATTATTTTAAGGATCCAGATATCTGAGACTCTGCTATGCAAAACCTTGACTGTGTGAGTGTGGGATGTGCAGGCAGTCAAGAGGGGCACTCATCAGCTCACTGGAGCCGCCTCACTGAGAAGCGGCCTTGGTCCCAGCTCAGGTGGTGCAGGTGTGACTGCCACAGTGGCTCCTGGATGGTCAAGCAGGAAATTTCCTTGACAGTTCAATTGCATTTCACTTTAAAAAAAGAACCCAAAACATTCTAACATGAAGTGAAAGTAGTGGAAGTCATTTTCAGACAGAAATATGCATGTTAACTGCAGCTGAAAATTTCTGAGGACATCCCTTAACTGTTTCTCATCTCTCCAAATACTAAGACAGCAGTTCACAGTATCATTTTTTCAAATGTGAAAAGGAACACCTCTGCTAGTAAAGAACTTCAATATATGTGATCTTCTTTTCAAAGCAAAGCCTCAGTTAAAGGTGGTGGGGTTTTTTTTTGCTTTGGTTTGCAGGTTTTGTGGTTTGCTTTTTTCTTTTCAATTTTTTTAACTTTTTATTATTCCATTTTTATCACCTGTTAGAATTAGTCATTTAGGGATAGAAAATTTCTCAGAAAATACAACTTAGACTGCATTTTTAAATAAGCCAATTTCAGTGTCGGGAAAGAGACTCTTGAAACATTTAATCTTCTTGAAAACCAAGAAGACAAAAATCTCACATCCTTGAATTCAGAGACTGATTTATCTGTAAATATTTTGAGCTAAAGCACTTCTTTCCCCCAAACATTCATCCCAGAAATACTTAATGCGAGAGTCAGTTAATTGTTACTTCTTCAGAGAACTTTAAGTTAAAAACACTGAGGCAATTTTAATGATCTCATTGCTGAAAATATATGGTTCTGTTGTCTATATTTTGCATACTAATTCCCAAGAAACTTTTGATGTACTGCAAAGAACAAGGTTATTACAATGAATTTCATGGGAATTCTGTTTTATTAGAACAATTGTTTGAACTATGTTTCGTGTCCTGGTTTTAAAAGACAGAAGTCTGCCAAGGAGGGCAGAAACCTTCCTGGAATGGAAAAGATGACCCCCTC
>VZRJ01006583.1:205726-217943 GCA_013397565.1 Ptilonorhynchus violaceus
TATCTTCCAGGCAACCCCTCCCCCCACAGGTCTCCCTGTCAGCTAACAGATGGGATAAAAGTCTTTGGAAAACTCAAACCCACAACATTTAGCCAACCAGTAAACATTGTAAATTTTAATAAAGTTTAATTAAACTCCATTATGTTTGTTTCTTCTTGATGTAATAATTTTCCCAACAGATAATATTTATAAATAAATATAAAAATATTCATGCTGTATCTATATATAGACATGCAGATGTATCAGCAGACATAATTTAAATTTATGGAAGGGTTCCAATAAATAATTAACACATGAAATGTGCAATGCATTATTATTACTGCCCAAGTGAAAACATAGTAAATGTTATTGAAAGGTACTGGACCGGTCATTCTATGCTGTAGTAACCTCACAGCAACAATTTTGTACTCTGATGATAGTTATGTACGTTACATGTAATCTCTATCAGTGCCCATACTGCTGATTGCTATGTCTTTTTCTGATGATAAAATACTTAAAGGTAGAAATGGTTGTAGAGTTTCAAATAGCACCTCAGGTTTAAACTCTGAATGGACAATTTAGTTGCAAGTCTGAACCTATTTAAGCCTCAACTATTTTTTTTTAAACATATGCAATATACTAAGCAGAAAAGTCCAATTAAAGGAAGCACAATAATAGAAAACTCTCACAGGATGATGAAGACTGTTATAGAGAGCTGTTATTTGATGCCAACATGATATTCCAGTGTTCTTCAATACAAAGTGTGAGGGAACACTGTGCAGTAGACTGTCTCAACAAACGCTCTTGAAAGATGCCTTTGCCCAGACAAGGCTGGGCTATTCACACACCCTTAGGGAAATTACTTGAAAAGATATTCACCCTGGAGACTAGAAGTCTTTGATGAAACTTGGAAAGCAAAAGCTTTCTCCTGAAACTCCTGGTATTACTGGCAAGATCCATGGAGCAGGGACAGTCTCAATTTTTGCCAGTGCCAGAACCCAGTGCGTCTATTATGCTAAACAGTATGTTAAAGGACCAGTAACTCAGGAATCTGGCTTCTGCTGCTCCCTTAACTATGGGAGCACTTGGTTGCCTCAATGACATGAGCTGTAAAGAGGCTTATCTCCATTTTCCCCAGTAGAAAGAATGTAGTTCTGTGCACCCGCTTAACAAAATCTATGATGTGAGATGTTCAACAGCACTTTCGACTTGGATTGTTTCTGAGGGAGTAGCAACACATTGAGTGGTAGGATTGTGCAGCTACTGGGCTGGAGATTCAGAAATGCAAGTGCCAAAGGACTGACCCCATCGCCTCCCAGGAGAGGGGCCCAGTGCTTCCTCCCAGCCATGGTCTTGAGCCAATGTCTAGTGATAAGCTGCTGAATAAACCTCCTGACTTCATCGAGGCTGTGCTGAACACCCAGATAAAATGCATGCTTATACATCTTAATGCAGAAGAGTCATGATTTCCTTGGGTGCTCCCATGGGAGAAATGCTGGAAAGTGCGTGTATGTGTTATGTTGACATAAAATAGAACAACATACACTCACCATGTCCCATTTTACAGCAACTCTGCTGCTTGCAAACTACAACAGGGGAGTTTGTAAGGGCAATGAATGCCCTCCAGTGGCAGAAAATAGAGTTGGATCAATTTATTTTCCATAATTGTTCTGGAATTGGTGTACATGGTTCAAGTTCAGTCCATAGATGGGCCCACTTAGAGTGTGCACTATTAGTAAGCATCCCTGTCTCTTGTCTTGAAGTGCACAACAGCCCACAACAAAGAGCTAAACCTCAGTTGAAATCTTTGGCAGTAGTTACTTTATATAAGGCGATGGACATTAGGGTACTCTCACTAACACACTTGTCTTGCTGAAGGTCATGGTAGACGGACTGTCCAGCTTCATGAGCTGCCTGTTGATACAGCTATATTTGCTGGAGGCTGTAGCAGAAAGAGGGGTATCCATGCTGCCACCAGGCAGAGATGTGGAGAATGGGAAATGTGGGGTCTGAATGAGTGAATCTCTTGCACAGAGAGATTTTATGTAAGTGGTGATGGTGAGGGTTCTGTGTTGTTTTTGTTTGGGGTTTTGTTTTTTAAGTCATGCTATCATAACATGCCCCGGCATATTTGTGGGTCATAGCAGATAGGGTGTTTCTTAGCTGATTTATAATGTGAAAGCATCCTTTATAGTACGTCAAATATCTTGCAGCACATTTCCATGTGTGTAATAAAGAGGTCACATGGATGGAAATAAGCTCAATCCACCCTACTTTCCAAATTCAGAACAAGTTTATAAACAAATAAGAAACTTTTAAAACCATAAGGCCTGAATACCACCACAGAGTACCACCACAGGTACCCATGCACCTGTTCGTTGAAGTGGCTTTCCTCCCAGACTGCACATCTCTCCTGGTGTCCCAGCACTGGGGACATGCAGGACACATGCAGGAAGGCCAAACAGTCATGTTTATGTAAAAAAGTCCATAATACTTTGGTGTTGTCTTAGGACAAGCAAATATCCATGGGTTCATTACAGAAGGTGGACCTGTAAACTGCTAGCTCCAGTGTTCCTATATCCCAGATCCACATATGGTAATGCACCCTTGTGATCATGCTCTTGCCGGGTTTTTTTCTTGTTTTGTCTTTTACCTTGTTTTGATACACCTAGTGTCCAGCCTACTCTCAGTATGGGCCAGCAGCCTGGAAGTTAAAAACTAGCATCAATAACAGAGCCCTACCCAGCATATTTTCACTCTGAGCTGCCACAGAGTTTAAACATCTGGAAATCACATTACCATGAGCATCTGTAAACCAAAATTATGCAGTGCATATTTTTTTTGGTCATATGAAGTTCAGTCCTCATGTATTCACCTCAGAAAAGGCTGATGCTGACGGATCTTTTCTCTCTGATTACTCTTGGCCATGCCCAGCCTGGCCCCAAGTTTGACTGCTCTGTGATGGGAAGATAGTAGTCTTGACCAAGGGTTTTTCAGCGGTCTTTCATAACATTACTTTCTGTCATGGTTTAACCCCAGCCAGCAGCCGAGCCCTAGGCAGCCTCTCACTCATCCCCTCAACAGAAGGATCAGGAAGAGAATGGGAAGGGTAAAAAGCTAGAAGACTCATGGGTTGAGATAAAGAGAGTCTAATAGAGAAAACAAAAGCAGCACACACAGATAAAGCAAGGAATTAATTCATTGCTTCCCATGGGCAGGCAGGAGTTCAGCCATCTCCAGGAGGGCAGGGCCCCATCACAGGTAATAGTTACTTGGGAAAACAAATGCCATCACTCCAAAGATCCCCCTCGCCCTTCCTTCCTCTTTCCTCCACTTCATATCCTCAGTATGATGTCACATGGTCTGGAATATCCCTTTGGTCAGTTGGGGTCACCTGTCTGGGCTGTGTCTCCTCCCACCCTCCCATGCACCTGCAGTTTCCTTGCTAGTGTGGCCATATGAAAAGCTGTGTGAGCCCTGCTCAGCAATAACAAAAACATCTCTGTATTATCTGCCCTGTGTTCAGCACAAATCCAAAACGCAGCCCCGTATCAGCCACTGCAAAGAAATTTAACTCTACCCCAGCCAAAACCAGCACACCTTGTTACATGTAACATTTAAAGTAAGCCTTCCAACCAAAAAGATGATACCCTGAACTCCAAAGTAAGCTCTAAAGTTTGGGTGATCCAGTAGTTGCCCTTTTGGAAAGAAGATCAAACTGTACTGCATGTGCAATGTGAATGTTGGCGCAAGTAAAAGAAGTAATTTGTACTTTAAATCACCCTGGATGTTTTGTCTGGAAACACTGCTTTTCCAGAAAGAATTTTCTGGCTTCATCATTATTTGGTGATAGTCCAGGAAAGAGAGAGGTCAGAAACTGATGCAAGAGGTATGAGACTCTTATTAACTGTGACTGGTTTGATATAGAAGCTTATTACAAGTTATTTAGCCTTTCCCACATCTCCTTTGCACCTCTGTATAACCAACTACACAGAGGTTTTGTATTTAACCATGCATTGCTCATGAGGATTGCACTTAAAATATCCGTAGGATAATATACATTGATAGTGTTCCTTTCACTTATGTTAGTTCTCAAGTACAATAAGAGGCCTGATTCCTTCCTGATTTTGGCAGATAATTGATTTTATACTTCTTCAAATACTTTGCTCAGTTCAGCTAGCAAATATAAAAAGACATTTTTTTTAAATTTTATTCTAGGAAATGCAATAATCTATTTGATTAAATAAAAGAATTACCAAAAATATTTAGTAAAAGCACTGGTCACCCTAATTTTGATTTAAATGATTTAGCAAAGTTGATAAAGATACTAAGAGCTGTATAGGCATAAGCACAGGAAAAAAAGTCGGTGTTTTTTTTAAACTTAGTATTACTTTTTACTTTCTTTTTCTTGAGGTCTAGTATTATGAACACTTCTAACACACATAAATGTATATGAAGACAAATAATATTAGCAATTCAAAGGAGGAAGGAACCCCTTAGTTAAAGAAAACATAGCAGAAAATTTTTTTCTGCTTTCTTCAGATTGGTTTCCAAAGACAATTTCCACCTGGATCCAAATGATATTTTTTTGCTGTTGAAGAGTGTTACTTTAAAAGTCATAAGCAAAGATGTTCTTGACAAGATACTCTAAGAAAGCTGATTTCATGTTTACAGGCTGCAGCTGGAAGTTAAGTTTTGAGTTTTCAAACACAAGTTACAATTGTTCATTCTTCATGACTCAAAAATTACAAGTGTCCGAGAAGTAATTGCTGTTGACTTTCATGTTGAAAACTCATGTTCTCAAACTTCATCAGTCAATATTGCCTCATATGCTTGTGTGCACTTGTGTATATTGACAGGGTGGCAGGCTGGAAGACATAGTGTTACTCAGAGAAGAAGGTACATATCTGCTGCGATAGTCATGTTTAACCAGAGAACGGTGTTTGACATCATTACTCATTTGAAATCAAGCACTGTGGTTAATTTGTTCAAACAGCAGATCAGTGGCCTCATGTGAAATCTTGCTGTGCCATCAGCCCTGCTCTGGCCAGACTGGATGAAAAAATAAAACTAGAAAAATCCAGGAATCTTTGCCTTGTTTGGTCCCAACAATGCTAAGCTAAGGGCTCCTCCTCTAGCATCCACCTCCCGGGGAGAGGGATATCCTCTCACAGATACACCCATTGCTGAGACAGCAATGGAAAGTACTGTAGGTTTCCTTAAGTATATTGTATGCTTGCATTCCCTGCAGTGGTGATAACTGCGATTAGTGAAGTCTAAGTGAGTTTTAGTGAGTACATATTTGTATACCTAGCCAGCTTCGGGGTTGTGCTGGGATTCTGATGCCAAAGGTTATGTTGACCGAGAAAGGAACTGGAATAGAGCCAAACTCCTCTGCATCTAGCTCTCTGATGTATCCAAATTAATAGGACAGCTGAAGCAATGATGAGTTTTGAACACAGAATTTTTCATTCCTGGTTTAATGTCTGTGCTTAATACTGTGATGTTTTATGGTGTTTTTCCTGCCCTTTATTGAGCAGTGTTGTGATCCTTGCACAAGTCCTTTCAAGGGCATGCAAGGGATCTTGAGTGGCAAGAGGAGGGTACTTGCTGTTTCAGAGCTTCCTTATCCTTAATTTTTTTGATTTTTTGATTTTTAATATTCAGAAACATGTCCTGGAAAGAAAAGGAATCCATGAGCTCATGCCCCTTCTATGTTCAACAACCCTATTTGAGAGAGCAGGTTTCGCCTTACAGGAGGAGTAGTGAGTGATGTGTTTATGAGCAAGGATGTCCATGCATGGCAGCAGAAAATATGAGCTCATCACATCTCTCCTTTCTTAAACAAGAGCCTTAAAATACTGCCAAAATCACTCACTGAAAAACATAGAATACAGCTCCTTGGCCGCATATAAACTGACTGGATCTACGCCTCTGTCCAAAACACTTTCAGATTTATAGGCCATGTGGACTAAATGAAAATACTTGGGAGGAAAAAGGAGGCTTTCAAGGATTATTGATTCTACACCTTATTCTGTACAAATAAACCTGTGGGTAAAGACAATAGAAATGTGTTTACTGAGGTGAAATATTTGATCTGACAGGGAGAGGTAGTTGCAGAGCCAAACTCCTATTCGCTGTCTAATCTCTAGGAGATCTTGGCTGCAGATCAGACCCATTAGTCAGCCCATAACCCCAACAAAGCCTCCTGTAGAAGGTTAAAAGGGTCAGAGAACACTCTGGCAACCCTTACCAACCCTTAGCCTGAGCTGTGGTGATTTTTTCAAGTTGAGTCCATGACTTGAAAACTCCATTTCTAACCTATGTGGGTCAAAGCTTGTACACACCAGGTCACCAGCGCCACCATCTGCTCAGGGCTTTGGTGTGCCCAGAGCTGATGCCTGGGGACTGCAGCTCTGCATGTCTTGAGGGCATTGAGAGCAGAGCAACATCCACTTCTAATGAGAGGCAGTAAATGCCCGTTGTGGGTTTTTTCTCCCCACTGGGGAGGCAGCAGCCGCTGTGGGTGGTGCTTTGAATATCTGCATGGGTGTCTGGTACAGGAGGACAACACAGGGCAAGTGGAATACAGTTACAGTTCCTCTGCTATTACCTGGTCTACCTGTGGGAAGAGAGGTACTCTAAGTGGGCCTTCATAGTGATGTTGAAAAGAGGATGTAGACAGGATAAACAGCCAAATGAGAACACAGGATTCCTGGACACACGCTTATGCTGGAAACAAGTCTCATCCTCATGGAACATGCTGTTTCTGAACGCTCTCCTGTGCCAAACATAAAGGAAGGCCAGGCTTTCTACTGTTGCTAGCAGTGTATCTGATTTCCCTGGGGAGTATGCAGCAATGTGCCCAGCCATTACCTTCCCCTTCAGAACAGAAAGTAAATTGCTGAGAGAGCTCCAAGTGTAGGAGCTCCAGGAAATTAAGGGCTGCAAAATGAAGCATCGGTTTAGGAGCATGGTGGCACCACTCAAAAACCCAACCTCCCAATAATTTGTGCTCAAGAATTATCTCAAGGGGAAATCTGCATTCTTACCCATACTTAGTGTGGCGAGGCAGTCCCAAACCCATTCTTCCCTCTTCCTCCTCAGGTGAAGAAGGTTATCCGCTATTTACATAAATCAGAAGATCTCCCCTTTTTCCATGGTCTTGCGGGACCCACTGACGCCAGGCTGACATGACAATGAACAGCTGCTGTAAAGGGAGATTATGCTGGAATTTTATGACTCGTAGGCACTAAAATTTACAAGGTATAAAAGATTCACTGTAAGACACACAAATTGGAAAAACCTTCTATACATCTCTAAGATGTGTTTGAAGGCAGACCCCTCAGATTGTGGGATGCCTGGTCTGAGTAATCTTCCTCTTCTAGAAGTAAGTGAAAAGAACCTCAGCACATCATACCACAATAACTTGATTTGGTAAGTCATATGGACTTCTAAGTTATACTATTTCTTGGCTAGCCATAGTATTCATATCTATATTGTGGACTGTATTTTTACCTTGTAACTCACTAGTGATATTTCTTTATTACCCAGTGTAGTTAATAATTCGTTTTTCCAACATACTATTGATGGTAACACAGTGTTTCACTAGTATTATTTTTTGTTATCCTGTGTAGTTAGTAATTTGTTTTCCTAGCATATTACTGACGGTAACACAGTGTTTTATTAATAGCTGTCTTGTCTAACCTGTGTAGTATGTAGTTTTGTTTAGAATCTTATGTCTGTTGTTTTGTCTATTAAATAAATAATCCATTCTTAATAGACCTGATTGGCCATTATTAAAGAACTTACAAATGAGAGTGGGTCTTCGGTTGCTGGCCATTCCTAATAACACAACTGCCTGCTGCCAGAGGGCTGGGCAAAAGGCAGGGACTGATTTAAACCCACATCATCCATTCATAATATTTAATTTCATAACACTTAGGCTGAGAGAGGCAGCCTACAGGTTGGGAAGAATAAAGTTCTCCAACACTGTTGTTGCAGTATTAGAAAGCAGACATTGCTTTATTTTGGCATTGGATGCATGTGGGATCACTTCTCCTAACACATGCACACACACAGAATTCCAAAGCTGTCATTTATGTATACAAACCATATGTATTCATCTACGTATTCATCTGGGGTTCTCTTCCCCCTTCTCAGAAATCATTTACATATAAAAAGCTGTACACCTTGTAGTTGAGCATGTGCATATAGTTTGGGGAATGATCTCAAGAGGGTCTCTGGTGGTTGTTTGGGGAATAACCCCCACCTCACTTTATCCTTCCATGGTCACAAGTTACCTGAGAACAACTCAAGAGCTGGCCCATGTCCTGCTGACTTGGTTCAGCAATTTGTGTCCTTGGTAAGGAAACTTTTTTGCATTTTGGGAAACTTTAAACAAAGGGTCTCAGTTTCTCATCACAATTGAGATACTGCAAACAGTATTTTGAGTATTTATGTCAAGTGCACACTCCAAACCACTGACCAGGAAGAACACTTTACTGCTAATGTAGAAGGTATGACCAAAACCAACATGAGGATGTTGGCTCCACAACAGAAATGGCATCCTAAATCATACTGTGATTTGACTGAGATTGCCTCCATTGCGATAACAAAGAGTTTCTCAGTCCAAACACATCTGGGTTGTTAAGTCTGCGAGCTTTTCTTGGAGCTGCTAGATGCAGGTCTCATCAGCTGCAGCTGAAACTGAAAGGCCAGCTTACTACAGGGAAACAAAACAAAGCCAGTACTTGGATCTTGGCACGTGGTCCAAGCAGTGCATATTTATTAATGGGAGTCTTCTCCACTGGCTTTGGGTTTGTCCCTGTGCAGAAAAAGTCCAAGGGTAATGTTTGCTCGGTTTTTTCTTCTTCATATGCTGGTCCCTGGAGGTCTTTAAACACCTGCACTGGTGTAACAGAACACCTGCAGTGCTGTGAGTAGTCCTTCCTATCAGCCAAAATAAGTCATTCCACTGCATTTTTCAGAAAAGGAAAAAACCTCAAAGCTACTGAAAGAATGTACATTTTGAAGTGTCTATAGTCTTTTCATTCTTCTTCAGCTGTTTTAAAACTGAAGGTCATCAATAGCACTTCTTATTCATGACTTTTACTAAAGGTGTGTCCTAGGATGGGCAGCCCTGGTTTCCTTGTGGGATAAGGGAGTGCTGCTGCACAAGAAGCTGCTGGAAGCTGCAGCCTCTTGCTGGACATCCCCATCAGCAAATGATCACACCAAGAGCTGTTGGTGATGATTTGCTTTAAAATCACAGTGTTGCGATTAAACGCATCTGTATCCCTTCCTAAGCATTGGAACAGGCTGACCAGGCAAGTGATGGATTCACCATCCCTGGAAGTATTTAAAAAATATGTAGATGTGGCACTTAGGGACATAGTTTAGTGGTGGGCTTGGCAGTGCTGGGTTAAAGGTTTGACTTGATGATCTTAGTGGTCCTTTCCAACCGAATCAGTTCTATGATTCTAACTTGTCCCTGCTTCTGGGCTCCTTCCATTGTCACAATGTGCAGCAGTGGTAATGAAAAGGAGAACAGTTATTGGGAGGACCCTAGAACAGAAACCCAGCTGACTGCAACATGAGGGACAACTTACTCCAAAAGTGCAGCTTCTCATGAGTGCTCTGGTGTCATTAACAAACCCAAATTAGTTTCTGTTTTAAGCTTGTCCTTGCAAAGCAGCCAATGCCAGGAGCCTCACTCAGCTGAAGGCAGGATCCCGTAAGTACCTTAGGAGCAGCACGGCTGCCCACACACACCTGGGCAGCTGTTGGACAGTCCCTCACCCTGCACTGCTGTTTGGTCTATGTTCTGTGGAGGACACATATATTGGCAGCCAGGATAATCCAACCTTCTCCCAGTGCATCAACCTTAAGTGAAAAAATCTAAGGGGAATTGAACATATCTGTCCTACATTTTGCTTGGTGTTCTGGTTCCCTGAGATGTCCTGAGGCTGTCTGTGAGGGTACTGCTGGCAAGCCAGGGAATGGTGAAGGTTTTCCTCTACACCTTTCAACAGTAGCATGGAAAATGTCAGTGAAGATCACCAAGCTGGGAATGTTGGTATTATATGGAAATTTTCAGGGGCCTTTTCAGCTCCTTGGCACAGCAATGTGATGAATCATCAGCCAAGTGCTTTTCCAGCAGATGTGACTGTACAATATGTGATGCATCTGACAGCAAACTTCTGTCTGAGCTGCAAAACAATGTGTTTCCTTATCACATTGGTATACCTTACATATCTGACAGATGTGAAATTCCAGTGAACCTTGGCTTTCCCTTGTCTGGCTGTTGTGCTTCCCACTAAGTGCCCTCCATCCTGTACCCCACATCAGGGTTGCTAGGCAGACCAAGGGCTGCTGTGGCCACCGGCTATGGAAGAGGCAGAGCTGGTGGAGGGCTTCCACCCTTGCGGTTTGGAAGATTAAATTTCAGTTATGAGAATTTAACTCAACTCAACCTGAATTGGGTTGTGGGCTGCATCCAAAAGAGGAACAGCATTTACCTTCTTCCTCTGGACAGGGTAGATCTGTAATCCCACCAGACATACTTATTCTCAATAACCTTACTGGACCTCTCGCAAGATGTTGATCTCATTTTACTTCTAGAAATTTCCTCTGAATTCCCATGAAAACAACTGAACACCTGATGCCCAAGGCCCCATTTTTCCCTGATTGCAGGCACAGTTCTGCATATTAGCTCTTGACTTAGTTCCTGTGCAAAGGAGATGGCTTTGTGCTTCAGCTGATGTTTTTATCACTGCAGCTATGAGGTTGCAAAGGCTGAGTCCAGGGAAAGAAATTCAAACAACCAACTGGAAATCTAGATGGGTTAAATCCTAAATAATGGGAAAGGAGTTCTTCACACCATGGGTGTAGCCAGTGAGCACTGTGAGATACATGGGGTTACCCCTCTGTTTTATCATCTTACTAAAAAAGAATTAATCTGACTGAAAAAAAAGTCTGAAGCAAATCTGGAGATGAGTGAGGTGCACTAGAGGAAACAATGTTTTTTCCTCTTTCATTGATGGTCCTTTTTGCTTTAAGAGGCTATAGAACTGCCATCCCTGAGAAGTGTTCAAGGCCAGGTTGGACAGGGTTTGGAGCCATCTGGTTCAGTGGAAGGTGTCCTAGCAAGGGGGTTGGAGCTAGGTAATCTTCAAGGTCCCTTCCAATCCAAACCATTCTATGATTCTATGGCAGATACTCATTATGCAAAAAACAATTAAATTAGGTTTTTTAAATTAATAATTATGCAAGTAATGACAATGGATAAAAATACATACAGCATATATTTATAAATAAAATACCCTGGTTCTGGCCAGGACAGTGTTTATTTTTGCAGTAGCTGGAAGGGACACTATTCGATACCACCTCAGGTCATTGCCAAGCATGGGGAAAAGAGACTTCTGGGGAGAAAAGGTTCCTTCTAATCTAGAAAATTTGGCAGAGGGAGTGGTCCAGTATTGGTTTATTGTTGGGGGCTTTCTGTGTAAATAGTTTTTTTCTTATACCTTTCGTCATGAATATTGTTGTTGTTAATGTTCGCTTTCTTATCGTTGCTGTTTCCAGTAAATTGATCTTATCTCAACCCATGATCTTTGCCTTCTATGACTCCAGTTGGAGGAGGGAGGGGAAGTAATGCATGATTTTAGCAGGAGTACTAACCTGGAGGATACCATTCTGTCAGAGACTGAAGTGTTATGGTTAATGGCTTAAACATTTTTTATTAAGGACTTTTGCCTATGTCATGGTTTGACAGTGGCCAAACTCCAGGCACCCACGAAAAGCCCGCTCACTCACTCTCCTCTGCTCTGCAACTGGACAGAGGAGAGAAAATTTAACAAAGGGTTAACGAGTTGAGATAAGGACCGGGAGAAAACACTTCAAGGGCAAAACATGCTCAACTTAATGATATAAAGTGAATTTATTACTAACAAGATCAGAGTAGGAGAATGAGAAGTAAAAATAAGCCCTTAAAGACACCCTTTCCTCCCACCGACAGTGCAGGCAGACGGGGTAGGGGTTTTGGTCAGTTCATCACCCAAGATGTTTCTTCCGCTGCTCAGGGAGAGGAGTCGGACAAACTTCCTCAGCGTGGGTCCAATCTCATGAGCAGCAGCACTCCTAAAACTGCTCTAACGTGAGTCCATCCCACGGGCAGACAGTCCTCCCAAAACTGCTGCGGCGTGGGTCACTCTGCCACGGGGTGCAGTCCTCCAAG
>VZRJ01006584.1:3746-26847 GCA_013397565.1 Ptilonorhynchus violaceus
TCTGAGCTGCCTGAAACTGGGATAAAATCATGGAAAATCGCTGTTCCTTCCTACTTTTTTTTATGGTTTTCCTCCAAGTTCTGCTTCCAGGCTCACTGTGGGNCCAGTGACGTTTTTGACATCTCCGGCAAACCTGAGTCACCCTGGGGGCTGCTCCGAGCCGGGGGGGTGGGGAGGAGGAGGAGGATGTGGAAAAGAAAAACCGGGAGATAAAGGATCTGGCGCGGCCACAGAAACTCGTCACGGGCCGGGGGGGGAGAGCCCGAAAAGGCCACGAGACGAAGGAGGAAGCGAAAAGCAGAAAAGCCGCAGATCTACGGAGGGGGTTTGGGGTTTTTTAAAATTTTTTAGGTCTTTTTTTTAAAAAAAAAAAAGAAATGAGAAGTGCTGGCACACGAAGTGCAAATGTCAAGGCTGGAAGGGCTCGGCAGAAGTTCCGTGAGTTGGTCATTTTTTCCAGGCTGGGTCTGCAATTCCCGGTTTGTGAGGAAATGAAAGCGGCCAAGGAAAAAAAAGGGGGAAAAAAAATTCCCCTTTTGGTTGGAATAAACACTCTCCGGGAGGAAGGAAAAATTAGTTTGGGTGGGAATCCTAAAGGGAAGAAGGGTCGGGGTTTTGTTTGGGTTTGCTGGTGGGGGCAGAGATCCGAGCCCTGCAGCTCATCCCACGTCGTGGAGGGGGCTGGAGCGGCTGGAGGAAAATTATCCCAGGAAAAATGGGCGTTTTCCTCCCTCGGGAATGCAATTCTCGATCGTTTTTCCGGGTGGTTTTCAAAACAAAATTGCAGGGATGACGTTCCAGGAGTTTGGAGCGTGCTGAAGGGATCCCTGGGAGCCGCAGGGCTCGGGCTGGGCCTGGAAAAGTGCCTGGAAAAGGGGAAATGCGGTTAAAAAAGCAGGAATTCATTTTCAGTTCCCAGCAGGGAAAGTTTCATTCCGGGTGTGTGGGAAGGGAGCGGGGCAGGAGCAGCGCCGGAGCTCCCACCTTCCCCCCTCACCTTTAACTCCTTCCTGGCGTTTTTAGGCGGGATTTGGCCGCCAAAAAATTCCAGCTTTTCCCAGGTGATTAAAAATAAATCGTTGTTCCTTCAATATTCCCGGTGTTTTCTTGAAATCAGCACCCAAATCCTCAAAATAAAAACCCCAGGAGGGTTGGGGTTGGGTAGGATCCCATCCCAAGCTCCTCCAAAAAATGCCCCAAATCCCATCAAATATTATGGATGGAGTTCTCTGATGGGAATATCTTGTGGCACCGGTGGGATACAGGAATTCTGCAGTGGGAATTCTCTGCCTGGTTTCCCAACAATTCCAACTCCTCCTCAGTACCCCAGCAGGGCCCCGCATCCCTCCCTTTTCCAGGCACAGGGAAGCCCTGCCCTGGTTTTTTTGGGAAATCCCTGGCTAGGGAGCTGCAGGAAGGCACCAACCCATTGCTCTTCCTGGAAAAACGAGGGGAATTCCTGGAAAATGAGGATCCCAGGGGATAGAAGAGATACCCGGAAGTGTGGGATTTGAGCCCCCAGCACCTTCCTGGGGCACCTGGAAATGTGGGATTGGAGCTCCCGAGCTCCCAGCACCTTCCTGGGCTACCTGGAAATCTGGGATTTGAGTTCCCCGGTTCCCAGCACTTCCCTGGGCTACCTGGAAATGTGGGATTTGAGCTCCCGAGTTNCGGTTCCCAGCACTTCCCTGGGCTACCTGGAAATCTGGGATTTGAGTTCCCAGCATCTTCCTGGGGTACCTGGAAATCTGGGATTTGAGTTCCCGGGTTCCCAGCACTTCCCTGGGCTACCTGGAAATGTGGGATCAGAGCTCCCGAGCTCCCAGCACCTTCCTGGACTACCTGGAAATGTGGGATTTGAGTTCCCAGCACCTTCCTGGGGCACCTGGAAATGTGGGATTTGAGTTCCCAGCACCTTCCTGGGGCACCTGGAAATGTGGGCCTGGCTCGGCCGCGCTTCCCAGGAGGGGCTGGGAGTTCCCTGGAATGCCCCTCCCGGATGGATCCGTGCCTCGGGCCCCAGGCCACATTCCAAGGGCTCAGCATTCCCAGCAAGGGCTCCCTCCAAGGGGCTGAGCCCCCTCAGCCTGGACATCCCAGGAAATCCGTGGCTGGAGCTGCTGGATCACAGGGAAAACTCCCCATGGAGATCTCAGGTCACCCAGGAGCCAGAGCCAGGGTGGGAATTCCCAGCCCCAGGATGGACCAGCTGGGATCTCCCGGGCTGGGAGGGATCCACAGGATCAAAATCCCAACTTTTATCCCTGCCCAGACCCCCCAACAATCCCACCCTGGGAGTGTTGTCCAAACCCTCCTGGAGCTCCGGCAGCCTTGGGAATGTGAGAATTCCCTGGGGAGCCTGCTCAGTGCCCGCCACCCTCCAGGGGCAGGAGAACCTTTCCCTAAAATCCACCCTAAACCCCTCCTGTCCCTGCTCCCAGGAATCAGAGCTGCTCCTTTGCTCCCCTTCCCGAGGACGCTCCCAAGTCTCCCCTCATCCCTTCCCCAGCTCCCTGCAGGAATTTCCCACACCACATCCCTTTCCCCCCCCGGATCAGACACAGGGCAGGGAGCTGCCATTCCAGAGTTTATTCCCAGCAATCCCTCTCCCACGGTTGTATATGATACAAATGTTTCTATACACGGTATAAGCACTCGGGAAGAGGAAATCCCATATGTATAACATATGAAAAAAAAAAAACCTCCCAATGTTTCAAAAACATGGATTGAGCCACCCCTCGGATCCTGGGATACGTTTCCTGCCGCATATTCCGGAATATGCTTGGCGCTGTGCCTGAGGAATTCCATTTTGGAGGAATTTTCTGCTGCCATTTGAAGTGGAAAAAACAGTCCTGAGTGAGGAAACTTCGGAGTTTTCTTGAATCTTTTACACTGAGACCCAAAAGCTGCTCCCAGGAACATTCCAGGCTCCCCCCAGGCATTCCACAGCTTGGATTTGCCACCTCCAATCCGCTTTCCAAACGTGATGAAGTTGTGGAAAACCAATCACAGGAGTGAAATTCATCTCCTAAAATGTGGGGGGGGATTTTAAATCATTATAAAAGTCAAATTCATTGCCTAAAATATGGGGGAGGGGAATCTTCCAGCTAAAAACAACCGCCTGGAGAATTCCCAGAGGATTTTCAGCCCGCTCCTGGGATGCCGAGCACGGGATTTGCCCAAAAGAACCACAGAGAATTCCCCCAGGAAGAGCTGCTCTCCGTGGGCCTGAATTCCAAAGGGGATCCAGGGGAGCCCGGGGGTGATGGAAGGGTTAATCCAGGCGCTCATCCCTCGGCCCCGGGACAGTCCCGGTGCTCCCGAGGATCCGTTGGCTCGGGAATGCGGGAGCAGCCCGTGGAGTCAGTTCTTGATGAGGCTGGAGTTGGAGTCGATCTGCTGCTCCTGGATGGGAATTCGGCAGCTCCCCTCCTCTGGAAGCAGAGAATGGGGACATCAGCAGGGCACGGCGGGAGGAACTGGGATTTTGCTGGTTTTTTGGGATGAGCAGGCCCCTCCAAGGGATATTTGGGTTGGTGGTGTCTTCCCTGCCAGTCCAGGGAACAGCAAGGGCAGGGATGGGGAGAATCCACTTTGCCATGGCCCTGGGAATGGAGCAGGAGCTGAATTCCATCCCGATTTTAGAGCTCAGACCCTTCCCGAGTTTGCAGGAGACTCCAGGACGCTCCAATTCTATGGAGGCAAAAAAAATTCCCATTCTCCCCTTGGAAGTTGATTCTGGATCCTGCGAGGAGGAGAATTCCCTGCCTAAAATCATCCCTGCAGGGATTAGGGGAAGATAAAAGGAGTGGGAATCAGGGAGAAGATCCCTCTGCACGGCAACAACCAGGGGGATGCGGGCTCTGAAGGAAGGAAAATCTGGGACACGCTGACCAGGACGAACCAGGGATCAATTCCTGGAATTCCCTGCAGGTCACGCTGTTCTGTTTAGGCTGAAGTCGATTAATTATCAAATTTCCAGCAGGGGGCCCTGGTTGGTCTTTATTTCCTGTTTGTTTTTCCCCATAAAAAAAAGGGAAACTCACTCTGCTGGCTGCTCCCACAGGGTCTGCTCCTGGTCTCCTTCCGGGCTGCCTGGATAATGAGCAGCAGGATGGACATTCCACTCACCAGCAGCAGGAGCAGGCAAAGCAGGAGAAGGGACAAAGAGCCTGGAATTACAATGGAAAAATACATGAAAAATAAAAGATTCCTGGTGCCAGCTGGAGTCCCCACAGCCTTCCAGCTTCCAGAACGCCAGGAATGCTCCTGAAGCACAGTCTGGGAGCTCCAGCTGCCAAGGAAATGTGGGATATTGAAAGGTTGTGGGAGATACAGACACGGCTTCTGGGAAAGTGGGACTTTATTTCCCAGGAAAGCAGCTTCAGGTGGAAAGCAAGCAGGTGGAAATGTGGAATATTGAAAAGCTGTATAAAATACAGGCCTGGCTTTTGAGAAAGTGGGATTTAATTCCCAGGATAGCAGCTTTAGGTGGAAACCAAGCAGATGGAAATGTGGGATCCTGGAAAAAAGGTTGTGTGAAATCCAGGCAAGGCTTTTGAGAAGATGGGATTTAATTTCCCAGGAAAGCAGCTTCAGGTAGAAAGCAAGCAGCTGGAAACGTGGGATCCTGGAAGTCCGTATGGAACACAGCAAGGGCTTCTGGGACAGCGGGAATTCCTTCCCAGGAATGCCCGGCACAGCGGCCGCGCTCGCTCCCGTCCTTACCCCACTTGGTGTCCGTGGGGCTGCCGGGATCCAGGCAAACCGTGGGATTGTCCCCGGGGCGGGACGGGCCCTCGGGAGCGGAGCCGTTCTCCGGGAGCTCCGTGGGGAAGGGATCCGGAGCGGGGGTGGCATTCCCGGGAAGCTCGGGGCCGCTGCAGGCGGCGTCCTCCGTGCCCGTGCCCGCCCGCACGGTGCTCTTCCCAAAACTGCTGCAGCTGGAAGGGCAAAAGGAACCGGGAGAGGCTTTTCCAACGGCCGCTGGAATGGCCTCTCCAAGGGGTGAGCATCCCAATCCGTGTTTTATCCCCGCCAACCCGGGATCAGCCATTCCCACGGGAACAACGAAGCCAAGCCAAGGGAAATAAATGGAATTTTTTGAGCCCTGGGGCTGGTTTTGGCACAGGAACCTTTTGCTCCAGGGACAAAAGATCCTTTGAAAAAGGTGGAAAACGATGTTGTCCCAGGGAAGAGCAAAAGGGCCAAAGGCTTGGAACAGCACGGGCAGTTCAGGGCTCCCAAAAACCAGAGGCTTCCAGGGAACCTCATCCGGGTTTATTCGGATTTATGGATCATCATTTGGGCTTTATCTGACAGGGATGAGCAGCCCGAAGCCGCTCTGAGCCCGCTGGGATCAGGGATTCCTACTTGGTCCAAGGCTGGCAGTTTTCGTTCCTTCCTCTGGAGAAAGTCCCTTCAGGACACGGGGAGCACACTGGGAAAAAGAGGGATAAGAAAAGCAGGATTTGAGTTCAGCAGGACTTTGGGACAGCCACGCAAAAAGGACAGGAAGAATTCCCGTTACTCTGGCTGAGGCCAGAGCCAGCAAATCCCAAACAGCTCCAAAAACCGGAGATCTTGGGAAGGAACAACAGCCAGGGGGCTTGGGATGCAACTGCCAGGGATTCCTGCTTGATCCACGGGATAACTGTGGATGTTGTCAAGGAAAAGTGGCAGAATTCCCTGCTTTACCCACTGGCTCATTATGGATATTATCAAGGAGAGTGGAAGAATTCCCTGCTTTATCCACTGGCTCATTATGGATTATCAAGGACCATCAATTATGGATATTATCAAGGAAAAGTGGCAGAATTCCCTGCTTTACCCACTGGCTCATTATGGATATTATCAAGGAGAGTGGAAGAATTCCCTGCTTTATCCACTGGTTAATGATGGAATATCAAGGATTTTCCTTGATAATATCAAGGAAAGCTGCAGGACTTCCTGCTTTATCCACTGGCAAACCATGGATATTACCAAGGTGAGTGGCAAAGTTTCCTGCTTTATCCAGTGCCAAATTCCAGATTATTGATGATTATCCAGGAAGAGTGTGAAAATTCCCACCAGGAATCCCAGAGGGCCTTTTTGCTGGGACCCTCGTGTGGAATCCTCGAGGAGAGGAAGGCCCAGCAGCTTTTCCAGCAGGAACAGCCCCCCGGGGGAGGCGGGATCGTGGAGAGGCCGGCCCATCCCGAACTCACCGCTTCCCAAGGGAATTCCGGCCGGCATGAATCCCGCCCTGCACGCGCACACCCTGTCCGAGGTCTTCTCACACTTCTTCACCTCCACGCTGCCCTTTCCTGGGAAAAGCAGGGAGAGAGAGGAGGAATCCATGAGGGAACAACAGAAGTGAATCCCTTGGGATGTGTTTGTTGGGGGTGGAAACTCCTGGAGAGTTTCATAACTTGACAATTGAGGAATTGAGGAATTGAGGAATTGAGGAATTGATGGATTTGAGGAATTGAGGAATTGAGGAATTGAAGAATTGAGGAATTGAGGAATTGAAGAATTGAAGATTTTAACAATTGAGGAATTGAGGAATTGATGGTTTTGAGGAATTGAACAATTGAGGAAGTGATGGATTTGAGGACAGGGATTTTCAGGCAGCCCCAGCCCCGCTCCAAGCCGGGATCACCTCGAAACCCCCCCAAAAAGCTCCCAAGCTTTGAGGAGCACGGGGAAAAGCAGCCAAAAAGTGGCTTTTTTGGCGCAGCAGCAGCAGGGACTCACGGGCGCTGCAGACGGTGCAGCTCGTGCAGAAGCCGTGGTGGTGCTCGCTGCTGAAATATTCCTCCTGGCAGGGGCTGCACAGCGTGTCTGCCGTGGCCGTGCAGCGGCTCCTCATCCTCTCCCCTACAAAAAAACCCAAAAAAAAAGTTGGGATCGTTCCTCATTCCCACGCCCTGGGATCAAACGGTGCCTAGAGTGAGGTGGTTCCGGCTGAAAATTCGGATTTATGGAGGAGAAGCGTCACCGGGAGTTCGGCCCGTGTGGAAAATCCCCTAAATAGCAGGAAAAATCCCACTAAATGGAGCAGCTGAAAAGGGCTGGGAGTTGAGGAAATGCCCCAAATTTTTCTCCCAGTGGATCCCAAGCCAACTTTTCCTCCAGTTCAGCCATCCCAGTGGCAGGAGGAAAGCAGGATCAGCACTGGGGCTGATCTCCAGTGCTGGCCCCAGCCACATCCCACAAATCAGCCCTAAAAAAAAACCCCAAACAGGGATCCAAACGTTCCTAAATCCCCAAGAGGGATAAAAGCAGTCATTCCTAAATTCCCAGCAGGGCTAAGAGTGGTTGTTCCTTGGATTTGGCAAACAGGGAGCACCTTTTAATTCTCTCTGCGTTTTATTGAGGGCAAAATAAAGGAGATTTTTTTTAATTTAGGGACTGGAAAAAGTGCAATAAACTCGTGCATTTTTCTTATCTCCACCATCAGGAAGAGGCTCTGCAAAAAAAAGAAAGTTTCCTGAGAGTGAGAGATTTGCAGACAGTGCAAAAAGAAAAAAAAAAACCCTGATAAAAGTTCTTTCAGTTGAAGCAGGAAGAACATTTTTGAGAGATAAAAGAATTCTCTGTGTCCTCCTCCAGATGAGCTCAGAATCGCTCAGAAAATTGAAAGTTTTGAGAATAAAGCGACAAATTCTGGATTAGAAGTGGATTTTATTCCAGTTAAATCTTGGAGGGGAATATTCCCGCAGCAGTTCATGATTTAAGGGAGATTGAAGCAGGAAAATAAAAATAAAGGGGGGAAACAAGGTGGGTTTTCCTGAAAAAAAAGGTTGAAATCCCTGCTGGAAATGGGAAGTTTGGACAAGAAAAAAGGAGGGAATAAATCCCTGTCCTGGCAGTGGATCTGTCTGTGAATCAGGAATATTTTTCCTTAAAAATTCCACCAAGTCTTGTCAGGCTTTGCTAAACTTTCTTCCTTAAAAAACCCACCAGGAACACAAATAATGTCAAATAATTTAAGCCCCGTTAAAAAAGAAAGTTTGAAAACGCCTTTAGGATCTGAATTAGTTTAGGTTGATAATAATTAATTAATTTCCAGTGTTATCCAGGATTTCTGGGGTTTTTCATGAGAGGTCAAGGACGTGGATAAGGAATTTTGGCATCTTTTTTTTTTTTTCAAATATTCCACAAATGAAAATTCCATTTAGGAAGCAAAACCACACACACAAAAAATTAAAACCCTATTTCTTCTCTCTGAAAAAAAGGGAAGATTTTTCAATTTTGGGTGTTCTAAAGTGATTTGCAAGGGAGGTTTTGTTTAAAAATAGATATTATGCCAGAGATATTGAATCCAGCAAAGAGATATTACACTGGTAAATAAATATTACACTAAGAAAAATGTAAATATTACACTAAAAATAGATATTACTCTTAAAAATAGATATTACTCTTAAAAATAGATAGTTCATTACAAAAGATATTACATTAAAAACAGATATTACACTAAGAAAAAATAGGTGCTACACTGAAAAATATGATACTAATAAATAGATATTACACTAAAAATAGATATTACACCAACTAAAATAGATGTGACATTAACAAGAAATAGATATTGCTCTAAAAATAGATATTACATCAAGAAAAATATAGTAAAAATAGGTATTACACTAAAAATAGATGTTACAAGCAAAAAATAGATATTGCACTTAGAATAGATACTAAGATATTTCTTATATCTGACAAAAACTTAGAACTGACAAAAAAAAGGATATTACACTTAAAACTATATATTTCACTAACACAAAATAAGATATTCCACTATGAAATAGATATTCCACTAACAAAAAACGGATACTACACTAAGAAAAAAATAGATGTTCCACTTAAAAACAGGTATTACACTAAGAAAAAAATAGATATTACACTAAAAACAGGTATTACACTAAGAAAGAATAGATATTCCTCTAAAAAATATATATTCCACTTAGAAAAAATAGATATTCCACTTAAAAACAGGTATTACACTAAGAAAAAATTTAGATATTCCTCTAAAAACAGGTATTACACTAAGAAAAAAATAGATATTCCTCTAAGAAATAGATATTCCACTTAAAAAGAATAGACATTCCACTTAAAAACAGATATTACACTAAGAAAAAACAGATATTCCTCTAAAAAATAGATATTACACTTAGAAAAAATAGATATTCCTCTAAGAAATAGATATTCCACTTAGAAAAAATAGATATTCCACTTAAAAACAGGTATTACACTAAGAAAAAACAGATATTCCTCTAAGAAATAGATATTCCACTTAGAAAAAATAGCTATTCCACTTAAAAATAGATATTACACTAAGAAAAAAATAGATATCCCACTAAGGAAAAATCGATATTCCACTTAAAACCAGGTATCACACTAAGAAAAAAATTAGATATTCCCCTAAAAACGGGTATTACACTTAGAAAAAATAGATATTTCTCTAAAAAATAGATATTCTACTAAGAAAAAATAGCTATTTCTCTAAGCCATAGATATTGTCCTACGAAAGAAGAGCCGTTCCGCGCAGGCTGCCCGGGGAGGAGGCGCGGGCGGCGCTCGCTCCCTCCCGCACTCACCGGGGGCGCAGTCGCTGCAGCAGCGGCGGCCGAACGGGTACTGCCGCTCCCCGCACCGCATTCCCGACGGAGCGGCCGGAGCCAGCGCCAGGAGCCCCAGGAGAGCCGCGAAATTCCAGGAGATGCCCGCGGGAGCCATCCCGGCCCCGGCGCTCCCGGAGAAGTGAGAGAGGAGCGCGGGGAGCGGCGCTGCGCCGGCCCCGAGCCGGGAAATTCCCGGCGCCCGCTCCTCCCCTTCTCCATCTCCCACACTCCCGGGCTTGCCCTCCCCCCCGGGCGGGGAGCCAGGGGAAGGGAGGGGCAAGGTGGGGAAAAGTTGATCCTGGAAAGCCGGGAAAAGCAGGGGTGGAGGGAGAGGCTTCCCTGGAATGGTAGCGGGGGTTTGGGGCAGGGCAGGGAATAGTGGGAATTAGGGAGGGGGGGTGGGAGTGGCGCTGGTTGGAGCTGGGATTGGAATTTGGGGGGGTCTGGTTCTAGGATAGCTCCCTGGAATTGCGGCTCTGCCTTCACCGAGTCTGGAGAATAATGGGAATTAGGGAATTTCATTTTCCAGCCTGTTAAAATTCCATGCTTTGATCCAGGATCTCAAATTTGGGGTGTTCCAGTTCTAGGACAGCTCCCTGGAATTGCAGCCCTGCCTTCACCGAGTCCAGAAAATAGTGGGAATTAGGGAATTTCATTTTCCAGCCTGTTAAAATTCCATGCTTTGATCCAGGATCTCAATTTGGGGTGTTCCAGTTCTAGGACAGCTCCCTGGAATTGCAGCCCTGCCTTCACTGAGTCCGGAAAATAGTGGGAATTAAGGAATTTCATTTTCCAGCCTGTTAAAATTCCACTGATTTGATCCAGGATTTCAGTCTGAGGTGTTCCAGTTGCAGGACACAAAGGCCCCAGTGCCCAGGACATCCCCCAGGGATGACAAAAATCCCTGTAATTCATTTACAGGGATTAAAAAGCACAGCCAGGCTTCCCAAATTCCCATCTGGACGCAAAGGAGGCCGGATTGGAACACGAGGAGTTTTGGAATTGCAGTTTTCCTGATTTGAACAGCAGGATCACAGTGGGATTTATCCAGAATTGCTTTTTGTTGCTTCCTTAAATTCCTGCAAAACCAAGAGTGGAAAAGGAGGTAAAAGTGAGGCAAAACAGGAACTATTTTTCTGTTTTCCAAGGATTTTGGAGGATGACCCCATGGAAAAGAAGGTCAAGCCTTTTCTCACAGGAAGTTCAAAGAGGGGGAAGTCCAAGCTCTGCTGTGCACTTTTAAACCCCCAAAATCTTCCTCTTCTGGACACTTTAATCCAAATTTAATGCTCCTTTAATATCCAGGTCCACCTGGAGAATTCCCTAATTCCACAGGGATTACAGGCAAATCAAAGTTCCCCTACGGGAAAGGGTCTAGGAGAATCCAAAAATGAGGAGTGTGTTTAAAATACCTGAAGAATTCTTAAAATCCTTGGACAAACTGGAATAATTTGAATGTAAAATTCCAGCACAGGAATAATCCCATGTAATTCCAAAGCTCACACCTCCTTCCAGCTGTTCATTACCCCCTGATCCCGATTTCTGGCAAGGAAAACAAATCCCATGGAAGTGCAGAACTCCAGGCAGGCATTAAAAATGAATTTTTGAAGGTGTTTCTCAAGTTTCAGATTTTTTTTTGGAATGCAAATACTGCAAAAACACCATTTATTTTTCCAGTTGCTGCCTAAAAACTCTGTTACCTCAACTGTTCAAGGAATTCCATGCTCGGGTTGTCCCAAGATTAAACTGGGATGGTGCAGGATGATCTTTGCACCTATTAATAGATAAAATACAATTATCAACTGATATCACTTCATTTTTTCTCTTTAAGCTCATTTTATATGAGATTATCAATGGAATTTATCCCTCTTCTTTGTGAGGAATTTCATTTTCCCCCCCTCCCTGACAAACCCAAAAGCAGCAACGTTTCCAAAGGACAGAGGAAAAAAAAATATTTAATGGAAACAAAAATATGGATATAAAAACTCTTATCCAAGGCTTTTAATAAAAACACAAACCCAAGGAGGAGGAGGAGCCAAACAGAGACAGCAACATTTGTATTTACATTATATTAAGAGAATAAATTTAATCCAATAGAACATCTCACTCGGATTTGCAGGGAATTCTTCCCAAAGAGGGGTTTTGACAGGAAAGGTGGAACCAGAGGACAAAGAAATTCTATTTTTGGCAGAATTGGAATTGCCCCCCAATCATCGTGAGCAGCTCAGCAGCAGCACTAATTAGCACAGAGCTCGTTAATTGGAAGTGAATTTGAATTAAGCAGCCATCAAACCCCTCGGGGGGATCCCACTGCTCTGTCCAACATCTGAAATTCACACATGAACTTTCCCCGTTGTTCAATTTTAGGATAAAATCTGATTTTTTGGAATCAAATCTCCCATTCCCAGTGCAGCTGCCAACGGTAAATCTGTCATTTTTAATTGAATTTCATTTTAATTCCAGAGTTTTTCTGTAACATTGAAAACAAATCCTTCCCCCCAACCCCTACAGAGTTGAGTGATGGAGGGAGAATTTGGATTAAATTCCCAACAACTCTTCAGGAGCCGGAGAAAACCACAGGAAGCTGCGGGTGTGGATATTCCCAGGAGATCAAACACGCCTTGGAACCGCCTTCCCAAAAACCCAACCTCTTCTTGGCGATTCCCTGGATCGGCAGCTGAGGGACACGAGGGAAACCTCCGCCGGAATTCCAGGGAGAACCGAGGAGCGGTTCCCTTCCCACCAAGAGCTGCACATTCCAGGGACGGACGGAAAGTCGGGAACGCGCGCCAGCACCAAAGAACTTCCCGGCTCGGCCGGAGTCCCATTCCCTCTTTTTTTTGGGAAGCCACCGAGCGCTGGCGAGGCCGGGCGGGGTCAGAATTCCTCGTGGACATTCCTGGCGTAGTCCATGAGTTTGCTTCCCGTGAAATACTCGCTGTATTTGAGGATCTCCTCCAGCTCCAGCTGCTGGTTCTGGTTCTCGTCGGCCACGGCGATCATCTGCCGCGCCTCGTTCAGCGCGTTGAACTCGTTCATGGGATCCATGTATTCCTGGAAAAGAGAGGGAAAAACGGCCTCTGGAGTTCCCGGAGCACGCTTCCCGATCCCGGGAATCAAGGGGAAAGGTTTTTTTTCCCAGCTCGTTTGCGCCGTTTCCTCGGCCGTTCCAAGAGAAATCCAGATTGTCGCACCTCGCGCCGGTAAATATTTGGGATTGGCAAGCGAATCCCGGTTGGAATGAACGGCTTCCGTCTGTAGGGCCCGGATGGTTTTAGGGCTTGTTCAGTTTAGGGCCGTTTTAAAGCCCCAGGCAGGAGGGTCAGAAACAAAGCATTTAAGTTAAAAAAATTGGAATTAAAAATGAGAGAAGTCAGGATTATCTTGAATATTCTCTCGGGTGAGGCGTTTCTGGGTGTGCGAACAAAGATCTCCCAGGTGTTTGAAATGAAAATTCCCAGGAAAAGGCCCGACTATTGTCTGTGTCACCACACAACTGTTCATCCACCCCACCAAAAATCCACATCCAAATATTTGGATACTGAGGTGAAGGACCTGAATATTTACCCAGTCCTGGGGAGAGAAGGAAGCCAAAAAAAAAGCCCCAAATCAGAAGCCACACTTGAAAAAATTGTGTTTTTTAAACCAGGAAACCCCACAAAGAACGAGCTCTGTGCTATTTTTAAGGCTCCTGGGTTTTTTTTTTTTTTTTTGGCTTTCTTTGATTTTGGGTTCTTTTTTTTTTCAATGAATCTGGAGGTTGGCACTTCTTTTGTAACTGGAAGTCTGACTCAGTGCCCTGGGCTCAAGCTGGGCTCGGGTTTCAGCCCCTCCACATCCACCCCAGGGGCTGTGGGGCATTAAAAACCCTCACAGGAAAAGCTCTGCAAGGAAAATTCCCAATTTTCTGGAAGAAAATTTAGTGCTTGCACCACCTACAAGCACTAAAAATCAAATATTATCCACCAAACACACACCATGATGCTGTTAATTCCAATATTTCGAGGTTTGACATTCTCTAAAGCAGTTTGAATGCTGCATTTATACAAAAATGGGTTTAAAAGCAGCAGGGATTTACCTCCAGCTCCTCCATGGTGACAATTCCATCGTGATTGGCATCGATGACCTCCTCAAATTCCTTCCTCCTGTCCTTGACCCAGTCGTCGTCCATGTCCTGAGCCTGCTGGTTCTCCACGGTGCCCACGGGCAGGGAGATGAACTCGGACAGGGTGAGCTTCTTATCTCCATCCTGATCTGCCAAGGCAAAAGCACAAAGGAAGGGAAAAATATTTGCTTCACACCCCTTAAAAATGGGCAATTCCTTCCTGAGCAGAGGGCTGGATGTGGCAGAGAAAAGGCAGCGTTTGTGTGTCTTTGATGGACCGAAAATTCAGTGTTTTTATCCACGCACAATGCTCTGAAAGGCTAAAAATGTACACTCATCAATATAGAAATAAGGAATTTTTCTGGGCCTAAAGAACAACCAGGTGGCAAAAATGGGTATTTGGGGGTTGTATTTTTATTGTTATTTTTTTCAATATTCGAAATATTCAAAATATTTTTCAGTTGCTGCAACGTTTTCTCCCTCAAAAAATTCTCTGAGTACAGAACTTTTTCTGCCTCTGTGTCACTGGAAACTCTTCAGATTTCAGGCAGCCAAGGCAGTTGTATTTTCATTTTTGAACTCCAGGTGCTGGGCCAGTTTGAACTCTGCCTCACCATTGACTCAATGGCAAGAAAAACAACGCGTGTCTCGATGCTTCTGAATTTTAAAGAAAAAAAAAAATTAAAAAAAATTTGAAGTTTCCTTAGAAACCTCAACCACTTCTTTCCATTTTCATGACTAAGCCATGCTGGTGACAAAGGTGCTGAGCTGGGCAAATACAAAGTTCCTGAGAAAGCAGTTTGATCAATATATTTGATAATATTTCATATTTCAAATGTTACAGTGGCCCCAGAGCAGCAGAATTCAGTGTGAAACGGTCAAAAAGCTGAAGAAAAAGTTGATTTTTTTAATATAAATTACTCAAGAGTTTCTCTCTGATATAAAATGTTCTGTCCCTTCACAACCACAAATTAAATTTAGCCTTGGGATGCAGAAAAAAATTCCCCAAAACGCCGGGATTTCTGCTAAAAACTTCTTTTTCTCACTCATCCCATCAGGAGATTTCAGCCTGACCCAGCAGAGCGAAACAACTTCCCAACAAATGCCGTGCACGGAAAGAATTCCCAAAAAAAGCCGTGGCCTACCCAGATCCCGGATGATTTCCTTGACCATGAACTTGAGCATTCCCCTGCTGTGCTCGGGATGCAGGAATGCCAGGAATTCCTCCTCGGTCAGGAGCAGGTCCGGGGGGGGATTGTCAGCCTGGTACCACCGGTCCTTCAGGTTGTCCAAGACTTCCTGGGCTGGAATTGTAGGGATTTCAGTTGTCACAATCTGTTTATTTCAAGCCCTCAGTTGGTTAAATAGGGATGTTCTAGGAGGTTGAGCCCTGCACGTGTTTATTTGTCACAATGTTTAATAAAGGAGAATATTTTTGCTGCAAAAAAAGTTGAATTAGATGTGTGTGGACACAGCTCAGCACCAAAATCCCTTGTGTCTTCCATGGAATTCTCCCATTTCACTCCACAATTCCCCTTATTCCGCCCCACAATTCCCCTTATTTCACCCCACAATTCCCCTTATTTCACTCCACAAATTCCCCTTATTCCACCCCACAATTTCCCTCATTTCATCTCCCAAATTTCACTTCTTTCACCCCACAATTCCCCTCATTCCGCTCCACAATTCCCCTCATTCCACCCCACAATTCCCCTTATTTCACTCCACAAATTCCCCTCTTTTCATCCCCTAAATTTCCCTTATTTCACCCCACAAATTCCCCTTATTCTACCCCACAACTCCCCTCATTTCACCCCACAAATTTCACCCCACAAATTTCACTTATTTCACCCCACAAATTTCACCCCACAAATTCCCCTCATTTCACCCCACAAATTCCACTTATTTCACCCCACAAATTCCACTTATTTCACCTTACAATCATTTGCACTGACTATTTCCTGCAGTAAGAACCACATTTTACAGATTTCTGCTCAAGGCACTCTGCTGATTTGAAATGCAAACCCCACAAGGTGAGTTCTGTGTGTACCTCTCTGAACCCCGACAGGAAAGCAATACCTGCACAGAGGATTTTTTTTTCTGTGTAGGCATTTTCTAAATGACACAGGGGGAAAAAAATCCTGCAAATTACACCAGCAAACGAAAGTCTGAAACATTTGCTTTTAGTAAGTTTTAAAACTTTTTATTTCATTTAATTCGGTGTCTTAAATGACTCCTGATTGCTTTTGGTTGCTGAGTTTTAAAACCATTTTTAAATAAGCTTTAAAACACTCTGAGAGCCTTCAGATAATCAACTTTTAAATTTAATTTAAAAATTTGTTTTAAATAGGTCCTGAATGTTTTAGGATTAAGCTGAGGGAAAAAACCCCACATGTCCATTTTTGAACTGATAATTGGAATTGAGAGTGAAGTTTTCAGGATTTTTGGGAAGAGAAAAATCCTCGAGTCCTTTGGGCAAGTTTGTGATTGGGAGTTTTTAGTTTTATGGAGGACAGGTAAACATGGAATAAACAAATCCAACCCTCAAAGGCACAAATCCCAAATCAACTCCCTGTGGTGAAGCCTTCCATGAAACTCAACCATCCATCACCATTCAAATGATTCTTTACATTAATTAATCAAAGTGCTGCCCTTCATTTTACCACCCAACCTGAGCAGGACGTGCCCCAAACTCCACCCCCCCAGTGCCTTTTACCGACCAAACCCCCCAAAAAAAGCCTTTTTTGGGGTGCCTGGAGGCTGCAGAGCAGCTCAAAAATGTGATTTTCCCCCTGGAGGTCGTGCCCAGGGAGCAGGAGGAGGCTCCCCCCGTGCCCTGACTCAGCAGCCCTTATCTGATGAGCATTCCTGTAAACTGCAGCCACCCGGGCCAGGTGATTTCCCTGCCACCCCACGGCTCCATTTGCATGCCAGTTGCTTTTTGATCACTGGAAAATGTAACCGAAGGCCTTTTTAAATGACTAATTCCTGCAAGGAAAAGGTAAAGGCTTCGGGTTTGATTGAACAGGAAATTTAAATATTTCTTTCAGGGGGGAGAGCGGGGAGATTCCTCTTTCAAATTGTTGTTTTCAGGCAGATTTTAGTTGGGAAGAAACAGGATTTCTGTTTTAATGGCTCAAATCCTGCAGAGGATCCCAAACGTTCCTCTCACTTTATTTTGACACTCAGGGTTTAGGAACACAAAGGAAACCCCACCACGCTCCACTCTGCACTTACTTTCTTCATCTATTTTCAACTCCTCGTTGTTTTTGATCTTCTCTGCAATTTCTTTTTCATTAAAGCCTTTGCTGGCCAAGAATTTAATTTTATATTCATCCCAGGACACGTGGCCTGTAAGAAAGAGGTGAAGGATGAATTTTTGGGCTCGTGGCTTCCAAACCCTTTAAATCCTAAACCCTTTTAGAGCAGCGCTCCAACCCCACAGGAGCTTTTATGAATGGCACTGTAACAAACTGTCACCTGATTCACTTTGGGGTTTCTTTAGGGCAGACAGGCCTCGTGAAACGACCCATTGATGTCATTTGTTCCACTTCCTCCTGCCCATCAATGAACCCAGAGCAGCTGCCTGCAGCACGTTCCCCCCCCCAGGCATCAAAATTTGGGATGCCAAAGCCCGAAGGAGCTGGGATTTTATCCCACCAGCCACTTTGGGTCGCCAGGACTGACTGAAAAAGTCATTATTGGATGGGAAAATGTCGATTTTACCATCACCATCGGGGTCCACGGCTCGGAAGTGCATTTTGTTCTCCTCCACAGCTTCCTGGAAGTGCTCGTCTGTCTTTTCCATGATCCAGCGTTGCATTTCCTTGGCACCAATCTTTTTATCGTTATTGATATCCACCCTAGGGAGGGAAAGCAAACGAGATGGAGAGGTGGGAACTGAGGAGGGAAAGGCCTGGTCTGGTTTTAGCTTCTAAATCACTTTATTCAGCAATAATAAACAGAAACAAGAACATTTATGGCCCTCTCTGAGATGCTGTACAAGTGGCAGGAGAGCTTTAATTTCATAATTACATTTAAATAACTTAAGTGATTTTATTAAATTTAGCAATGTTTGGGTTACTGCTCAGTGACAAACATTCCCTTGGCTGGGAGTTAACTCGTGTTCCAAGGGAATGTTTTAAAGAGGAAACCACAAATCATCACTCCTGGAATATTGGCTCGGACTCGTCACCGGCAGCTGCTCCGGATTTCCACTCCTTGGAAAAGTTTCTTCCACACCATTAATTCCCTTCTCAATTTCTCTTTCCAAGAGCTCTGACATTTCCTGGAGCTGCCTCCCTGTGCGTGCCCAGATCCCTTCACACAAACAGGGAAAATCCAATGGGAATAACCCTGATCCAACCACTCAAACGATTGAATATTTTGGTTTTAACACTTGGAAGTGAAAAAGAATAACAAACCGAGTATTTTCTGTCCCTCCTTGACCTCTGGGACCAGGTTCCAGCTGATATTTTTAATTTTTACCACATTTAAAGGCTCTGCACGTCCATTTGTTCTCCATGAGGTTCAGTCTGGCTCTTGCTTTGCCCAAGGAATTTCTCAGGCTCTGCTACAGAACTCAACTTTTCCTGATTAAAATTATCAGGGAACATCCAATCTGGTAATTGTCCCTTCTGCCTCACCACCAATCCCATTAATCCTCATTTAATTAAAAAGTGAATACAAAAATTACAGCTGGAGAACAAATATAAACCAAATTTTCTGCCACTTTGAAAGGGTTTTTTTTTTTGAGCACATCATTAAATATATTCAAACTATAACTCAAAAACCCATCATTAACATTTCAGATTCTATTTAAAGCATCTCAAACCCACTCTTTGTTCAATTCAAAAAAACAAAGCCTGAAGAAAAACACAATTTAAAAAGCCCCAGCTCGACTCTGGGTTTGTTATCACTGCAGTGTTATCATTGAAACTCGAGTTATTAAAGATGTGATTTGCCTTTAAATGTCAACTAAATGTTAAAAGAGAGACAAATAAGCCCAGCAGCTCATTTTTAGCCCAGCAGAAATGCAGAATTAAGCAGTTTAAATATCACCAAAGTGCCAGAATTAAAGATCAGGGCAGTGGCCAGAGCAGGGAGATGCTCACGGGGCACTTTGCACTCAGAGGGGTCCAGGTTTGACACCAAAAATGAGCCTAAAAAAGGCATTTTCCCCTCAACTTTGTGCATTTTGTGTCTTTATATCACAGCTACCACAATTCCTCCTTCCAGCTGTATTTTCCACCTAAATCACACCTTAACTAGGGAAGAAGGGAACAGATATCCCAATTATTGCTCATTTAGAGCACAAAGTGGTACCTTGGAGTCAGGACAAGTGTGGATTTTGTAGGAAAACTGATTTTTTCTGTAGTAAGGATTATATTAACTATGCATAATTGTTGGTTTCAAACCAGTTTCAGGCCAGTTTCTCTACCACAAACCATTAAAAAAATCAGATTTTCCAGGCCTCCATCCAAAAGGTCCCTGCTGAAGGAGCACAGGGCACTGAGGGTCCTGAATGACAACGTTCCCACCCAAAAAATGCCCCATTTTTGATTTCAGGGCTGCTTTGTGTTTCATCCAAATAAACACTTCAGCACCTGAAACACAAGAGTAAGGAAATGTCACTTCTTCCAGTCACCAAATCCTGGTTTGGGGAAGCTTTTCCACGTTCCAAGTTGATTTTCAGGAATTCTGTTCAATAATAATTCACGTTTTGAATTTTATTCCCATTGGAATTTTATGGCACACCGAGGAATCTCAGCTTTCACGGATTACAAACTCATTGTGGGTTTTGTTTTCCAAGCAAATAATTCCAGGACATCTGGAAGCTTGGGATTTACCGGATTTTCCTAGGATTTCTCCTGCAGCCTTTCAGGGATGTCTAGAAAGCAATCGAATCCCCCAGAACCTTTCCATACATTTTTAATCTGATCAGCTCAGGGAATTTAATTTGAGATAAATCTCTGAATGAAACTGATCCCGAATCCAATCACTTGGAGCTTCCTTAAAAATCTCTTTCATAACAAACAGCAGAAATTAAGAGTTTGGAATTTGGGAATGAGAAATTCCTAAGCAGGAGTTGGGATGTTTCCAATAAACATCCAGCAATAAAGGAATCTTAATATTTAATATCCCACCAGTGAAGTGAGGGGTCTGAATAACACAAAATAATAAAGAATTTCACTTTAAATTTAAAAAAAAATCTGGTTTGCTTGATTGCTTCAGTTCCTTTGCTCAGGAGAACTCCAAAAAACCCAATATCCAATGTTATTATTGATAATTTTTCCACTATTAATGAAAAGTTTGCACAGAAAAAAAAAGCTTTTGAAGCCTCCTCGGTTTATCCCCAGGTGGAATCAGCAGCACCGAGGGCACCACTGCCACTTGAGCTGCTCTGATAAAAATCTTCCACTCAAAAATGTGAATTAATGCAATTCTGCCACCTTGTGTCTGGAAGTGTCTGAAAGTGCAGCCCGGGCTGGATTTCCACCTCCCTCGCAGTTCCTGCCCTCAGCACCTGCCAACTTTGCTTTTGAGAACAGCAAAAACCCTCGAATGTCTAAAAGCAAAGTTGATGTTTTCACACCAAGAAATGAATGAGCTTTTAATGAAATTTATAAAAGAAAAATTTAATCTATTTTTGTCTTTTATTCTCTTTCTTCGTTCTAAATTCTGGCAAATTGTTTTGCTGACAACGCCGTCCTGGGGATTCCTGAATTCCTGCCATGTCCAGTTATCCCTAATTATTTTGATTTATTATTCATTTGAAACGCTCCAATTTGAGCCACCAAAGCACCTACTGCAAGTTTTGTGAGCAGAAATCACAGGGTTCTTTTGTTCCTCACGATTTTCCCCCCCTGTTTCTCTGACCCTTTTCCCTCAATTGCCTTCCCAGAGTTTTCCCTTCATTTGCCCAAGTCCCAGCAGGAACAAACCCAAACTTCAGATGGAAAAAAAAAGGCTGGGAAATAATTCAAGAACTTAAATTGCCAAGTGAAACCAAACTTAGGGCAAAGCAACTGCTGTGTTAGGACAAAACTGGAGCTATTCCCATCCTAAGGAAGTCCTTCCTTACCAATTCCTGGATCTAAAATACAAGTGTGATTAATTATTCCTTAGCCAGGAAGAAGGAATATCCATTTTCATACCTTGAGAGGTTTTTTCTCTCATAGAAACTGAATATTTTGGCTTCAAAAACAAACCCAGCACTTACAGGATGAGGCTTTTCCCTTTCATTGCTGCAATTTTTAAATATCAGAGTAAAATTTGCCTTTTTTTTTCCTGTTTCTCTGCTCTTGGCACAGTCCATAACTTACTTCGAAAAAATGACCATGAGCTTCTTCCTGTTTTTTCTGGGTTCTGAATCCTCCTCGAATTCCTCCATGTCTTTCCCTAGGAAAACCTCCTGATGGAATTCTTTGTTTAGGTGTCCATCCATCTCCATTTTGACCCCGTTCAGGTGATCTGGGGGGAGGATCTCGTTCTCATCTTTGCTCTCAGCCGCTTTTTCCTTGAGCACGGAATTATTTGCAGGCCTGGCATAAACATCCATTAAAAGGAATATGAAGAGGAGGGATAAATAAAGAGAGCCCAAACCGCAGAGGAAGGCTTGTCTTGACATCATTTTTGTCCTTTTTTATTCGAAGTATTGGCTGCTGAAATCACTTGTGGGTTAAATGATCTAAAAAGGACAAAACACAGAAATTAAACTTTGAAACATTGAGGTCACTGATGAAAACCTAAAATTCAGAACCTACGCACAATATAAACACAGAACTTATTTATATACATACAAGTATATATATATACATATATATATATATAAAAGTGTAAAAAGTCTATACAAAGTATAAATTCAGAGGAACCTACACAAAAACAGAGAAGTTTTTGCTGTGAGAGAATTAAAAAAGCCTGTTAAATAATAAATATATGGCTTAATGTGATAGTTTTCAGTCTGCAGAGGACTTTGGAAGGGAATATCCTTGAAGACCCACAAAGAGCCACGGCAGCACAGGACTATCCCACGGATCCCAACAAAAAAGCTCTTTGGAAATGGGATAAAGGGAGAGGGATGGAGAAGGATGACCGAGGGAAACACGATCAGATCCAAGAGAAAGCGGAGCTGGAAACACCCAGGAAACAACCCCAGGGCGGACCTGTCACAGAGCCATAAAATCCCAAACTATCCTACGCTGGAATTGACCCACAGGGGTCACCCGGCCCAACTCCAGGGAAAAACTCCCAAATCCAGCCGAGANAGCCCCGGGCGCTGCCAGGGCGGAGGGAGGCGGGGAGGAGGCGGAAGTGCGTCACTGCGCCGCGCGGCTGAGGGCGCGGCGGCCATCTTGGCTGAGGGCGGCCGCCATCTTAGGCGAGGGCAGCCGCCCGTTTGGGTAAGGGAAGCCGCCATCTTGAGTGAGGGCAGCCACCATTTGCCCTCAGAAAGCGCCCCCCGTTCCAAACTGGGGCGTTTTTCCTCGAAATCCCATCGTTATCTCAGCTGTTAACACGCGGATCTCCTCCACGCGGGAAGAAAACTTTCAAATCCCCTGGTTGCTGGTTATATGTGCACGTCCAGCTTTGTGCTCATCTGTTTTCATGGAATCATGGAATGGTTTGGGTTGGAAGGTAGCTTAAAGATCATCCAGTTCCAATCCCCTGCCATGGGCTGGGACATCTTCCACTATCCCAGGTTGCTCCAAGCCATGTCCAGCCTAGCCTTGGACACTTCCAGGAATGGGGCAGCCACAGCTTCTCTGGCCAACGTGTGCCAGGGCCTCACCTCCCTCACAGGGAACAATTCCTTCCTAATATCCCATCTAAACTTCCTTTGTGTCATTCTGAAACCATTCCCCCTTTTCCTGTCACTCCATCTCTTGTAGAAAGTCTCTCTCCGTCTTTCTTGTAGCTCCTTCAGGTACTGGAGGGCCACAATTAGGTCATCCCAAAGCTTCTCTTCTCCGGACTGAACAATTCCAACTCTCCCAGCCTTTCCTCCCAGCAGAGTTGCCCCATCCCTCTGATCATCTGGAGCCTCCTCTGGACTGGCTCCAGCAGCTCCACGTCCTTCCTGTGCTGGGCCCAGGGCTGGGGCAGCTGTGCAGGTGGGATCTCACCTGAGCGGGGCAGAGGGGCAGAACTCCCCCCTTCCTGCTAGGATCATCCCAGGGCACGAGAGTTTGTGGGCTGAGGTCCCATGGCCAGGGCATGTCCGACCGCTGCTTCAGAGCCCTCAAAACACATCCCTGGAAATGCCCCAGGCCAGGTTGGACGGGACTTGGAGCAGCTTGGGATAGTGCAAGGTGTCCCTGCCCATGGCAGGGGTGGGATGGACAATGTCTGAAGTCCCTTCCAGCTCTTTATTATTCTACGATTCCATGAACAAGGC
>VZRJ01006584.1:27193-50659 GCA_013397565.1 Ptilonorhynchus violaceus
CGGCCCGGAGGGCAGCGCCTTCGTGGCCGTGGTGGTGATGAGCGGCCCCAAGTACAGCGAGCGGCGCAGCATCATCCGCAGCACCTGGATGGCGGCGGCGCGGCGCTCGCCCAGCGGCCCCGTGTGGAGCCGCTTCGTGGTGGGCACGGCGGGGCTGGGCGCGGACGAGCTGCGGAGCCCGGAGCTGGAGCAGAGCCGCCACCGGGACCTGCTGCTGCTGCCGGAGCTGCGCGACTCCTACGAGAACCTCACGGCCAAGGTGCTGGCCACCTACGTGTGGCTGGACGCGCACCTGGACTTCCAGTTCGCCCTCAAGGCCGACGACGACACCTTCGTGCGCTTGGACGTGCTGGTGGAGGAGCTGAGGGCCAAGGAGCCGCGCCGCCTCTACTGGGGCTTCTTCTCGGGCCGGGGCCGGGTGAAAGCCGGGGGGAAGTGGAAGGAGAGCGCGTGGGTGCTGTGCGATTATTACCTGCCCTACGCCCTGGGCGGCGGCTACGTGATCTCCGCCGACCTGGTGCGCTACCTGCGCCTCAGCAGGGACTACCTGAACCTGTGGCAGAGCGAGGACGTGTCCCTGGGCGTGTGGCTGGCGCCCATCGACGTGAAGAGAGTGCACGACCCCCGCTTCGACACCGAGTACAAATCGCGGGGCTGCAACAACAAGTACATCGTGACTCACAAGCAGAGCATCGAGGACATGCTGGAGAAGCACCAGACGCTGGCGAAGGAAGGGAAGTTGTGTAAGGAGGAGGTGAAACTCAGGCTCTCCTACATGTACGACTGGGGGGTGCCTCCCTCGCAGTGCTGCCAGAGGAAGGACGGCATCCCCTGAACCCTCAGCGGCGACGAGGTGGACTCTGGTTACTGTGAGGCGGGGGAGAAGCCCCGCAACGAGGGGTTAATTACTCTTTAAAAAAAAAAAAAGAAAAAGGATTTTGCACGACTCGTTCTGTCGCTGAATGAAACCTTGAGACTCCCCGCGAGCTGCTGACGTGGCGTGGTTAGAGATGCTTAAATGAAAGAGGTGGCGGAAAGCGTAGGAAGGCTCAAATGCCACGATTGAAGGCGAATAAAAGGTTGCAAACTATGGATAGTAGAGGAAATAAGGGAATGCAAAGTTGCTGGGAGATTTTGTCCAGATTCTAAGGTTTATTTGCTAAAGATCATGCCAGGCCTTTATGCTGATAAGGCTGAAATGAGCCTGCTGTTTATTCCTTGGCAAGGAAGTGTCAGCTCGGCCGGGTGGGAAGAGCCCAGCGGAGCTGCCAATCGGCTGCTGCTGCCAGAGGGATCAGGATATTGATCCAGGCAGGAAAAGGGATCAGTTTTACCCGGATACCCGGAGGGACAGTGTTCTTTGGCAGGGAATGGAGTGATTAGACCTTTTGTTCAGTTGTGTCTAAGCTTTTTGCTGCTTTACAGGCGACGTGTACATAAATTACGTGGCAGCTGCAGAGGATGCAGGGAGGTGGATGAGCTGGGTGTTGGATACAGAATTTATTCTGTTCTTTTGGGAGCAGATATTCCTGCTGCAAAGCCTCCAGGTGGTGTTCTTAGCTCATCCTCCACAAGAAACATTTCCCTCCCAACAGCCAGTAACTCACTGGCTACTCCAAGATATTGCAGACTTCAGATTTATATTTATTTGGATTAGTTCTAATATAAATTAGCAGGAATAGAATCAGTGGGAGCTCAAAAAACATTGCCCAAAGGTGAGGGCCTCACTGTGAAAGTAAATTCTCTACGTAGCCAAGAGAAAAGGGTTCCCCCACCCCAAAAATTCCTGTTGGAGAACTTTATTTCTCCTTTCAGGGGATTATCACAGTCTGGAGAGTCCCATTTGGGTGCCCAAAGCAGGGGGAATTCCCTCCTCTTCCCCAATAAACACCTTGGAGAGGAACTATATTCATTTTCCAGGAGGTCTGAATGAATTGCTCCAGTGCTACATCCGTAAATAGGATTTTGTGAGCAGTTTTGCCTTTGTAAACGTCGAATTTCTTTTTTTGAAATGTCCTTTTTGTGAGCAGGTTTTGCTGTTTGTTGCACTCTGCACTTTTCATTCCACTTCGTTCCCTCCCTCCCAGCTCAGAGTCTGTTCCCACCTGCAGGAAAAGGCAAATGGCAAAGAAAAAAAACAACAAAAAGGGTGCCAATATCTCTGGTTTTGTGTCTTAGCAAAATTAGCAATTCATACCAAAGGGATCAAGGATGGGAGGGGGTTTTTTTTTGTTATCCTTCTCTTATTTTGATGAATTATTGAGGGTTAAAAGTCTCCTGCAGAGGATGAGGTCTCTCTATTGTGAAACTCTGACTTCCTCCTAAAACAAAGTTAAGATACTGCAAAGAAACCTAATTTATTTCAGCGTGTGTCCATCCCACTGCACGCTTAGGGAATGTGCTTTTCCCAAGCTATCCTATTCCAAACCAGGAATTTCCCAAGGTGACAGGAAAATTCAACTTTTTAAGCCATCTCTTTGCCATGTGGGGTTCATTAATGTTGTGTGTGTATCTATGTGATAAGAAATGCTTGTAATGTGAATATTTATTTATAATTATTGCCAGTGTATCCTGTATAGCAAAAATAAGCTACTTTAATGTCATTTGAAATGTAAGGAGGTGCTGTAACATCTGGGAAAAAATTAAGGATCAAGCAGTGCTTGAATTTGTTGGGGTCCAAGCCATTGTTTAAAGCTGGGATCAGGAGCTGCAGATCCATGTTCTGTTGATCCAGTTCATCCAGAACCGGCTCCATGGATCCGTTTCCATTGGGACTTTGATCTCTCCCATCCTCACTCTCCAAAAAAAAGTGGTTTTTCCATCACTTGGAAAACAAATGGAGAACTGGGATTGGAGCCTGGAAACCTCACTCACAAATGAGTCACTCCAACACTTGATATTCCATGATTTTAGAGGGAATGGTTGGGGGAGATCCGGAGCTTGGGTTGGTTCTGTTGGACCTTTGCTGTTCCAGGTTATCCCAAGTTTTGCTCCGGCTGGAAAACAACACAATTCCCTTCCCTGAGTGCGAGGAGAGCACTTGGATTTCAATCCCGGCTCGCTGGGAAATTCCACAAAATACTAAAAAACTTATTTTGTATTTTTTTTTTGGATATTTTAGAGGCAAATGGAATCATTTGGGAGAGAGCAGACATCCAAAACCACCTGGATATGGCACTTATTGGACTCAAGGAGCTTGGAGGTCTTTTCCAGCCTGGATGATTCCAAGTTTTGTGGAAAAACCCAGAAAGAAAAAGCCATTAAGAGTTTTATTTTCTATTTTACCTGAAATAATTTGTGTGTGAAAGCCCTGTGAAGGTGATTTTAAATAATATTGAACATCTAAATGAGTGAGGAATTAAAATATTTAAAACTGAAACCCACCCAAAATGGATTTTTGAGCCCATTTTTGATCCCAATCTGGATCCCACTTTGGAACAATCAGGAATGGGATAATCAGCAGGAATCCTTAAAGGCTCTTCCACACCTTCTCAGGATGAAATTCCATCTTCCTGCCATCACCTCCGAGTGTTGTGTGGGATGTTTTTATACTTGAAAGCCATTCTGGGATCATTTCCCTCTGGAAAATCGGGATGAGGCGAGGGTTCCGAGTTTGGATTTTTGGGAAGATATTCCAATGTGCCGAGAAATAATCGGATTTTGCTTTTCAGGGCAGCTCCGTGAGAGTGGGAATTTCCTTGGTGAGTTTTACTGACAATAAAATCACCCAGGAGCAGTTGAATCTTTATTTTTTGGAGCTGTTTTTGGTGCTTTTTTGATTCATTTCAAGCGTTTTCTGCTGGGTTTCCCCTCCTCAATATTTGATATTTTTAATATTATTGTTCCAATTCTTCCCTCAGCTTTCCTAGCTCCGGGAATTTCATGGATCTTGGAATCCATCAGAGTTTTCTCTACCTTTACTGAGCTTCTTGGTAATTCCAGCTGATTTTTAAATTATTTAAAAAGTTCAATTTGATATTAAATATCATATCTAAGAGTTAACACTGAATTATTTCCATCTGGCAATGGGATGAACTCCACTGAAAGTTGGTTTTCTTTTCCATTTATGTGCAAAAAGAAGCAGTGAAACATTCCTTGTTTTACTAAATAAACTCAAATTCCACTTCAAAACCTCTCAGGCCTCTGAGATTCCCTAAAATCACCTCGAAATTCAAAAATACCAACAAATAACTTAAAAATTGCTGTTCCTGTCCTTGAATATTTTCTTTCCTGAATGTTTTTGTTCCTGGAAATTTTGCTCTGTTACATTTTTAACAAATATTGCATTTTCCAGAGTGGAAATTCCTCATTTTTGAGCATTTCCTTTGTATTTCCTCTGTTAAAAATGACATTTTAGGGGCCAAAGTTGAATTAAGAGCCCAAAATGATGGAGAGTTTCATTTTTATCCAACAGAATATTCCCATTATTCCTGCCCCTCGGAGCTGCATTATCCAACAGAACATTCCCTTTATTCCTACCCCTCGGAGCTGCTTTATCCAACAGAATATTCCCTTTATTCCTGCAGAATAGGAAGATTCTGGTGAGATTTGGAAGTTCAGGGAGCCCCTCTGGAGCTGAAGGATCATCCCAAGGGTGCCTTTAGGAGCAGGGTGAGTGCGGGAAAGAATTCCCTGGAATTGCACATTTCTTTGCAGGCACGGGGAGCGTTTTGGGGTGGGTTGTGGCACATTTGATTTCCTCATTTCTAGGGAATTTATATCGAAATGAAAAGTGCAAAGCTGGTGCTGGGAGCTGCTGGTAAGTGGGGGTTGTAAATGGAATTTCTGGGGGGTTTTTTTGTGTCTGCCTTTCCTGGTCAAAGGATCCCTGTGCTGTTGTTTTTTAATAAAGGATTTTTGCTGGAGAAACGATTATTTTGTGTAAAAAAAAAAAAAAAAGCCACAAACACCTGGACCTGCCCCAATTCTCCATTGGTACCAAAAACTGTAAAAAACCAAATTATTTGTAAAAAATTAGACATTTTCATTGGTTTAAATCTTGTTTTTGTTAATGGCAACAGCCAAAGAATGGAAAATATTTGCATTTTCCAGCAGTTTAAAGAGTAATATTTAATATTCAATAACCAACTCTCTGCTGATGGAATGATTGCTCTTTAAAACTCTTATTAAATTATTAATTGGAATAAATGATCATCCCTGGGACACAGCAAATTTCCAGTGCTCAGCTCCAAAAAAAAAGCTCATTTTGGAATCATCCCAAGGCCGAGCAATTTAAGGAAATAAAAGCACAAATAGAAAAATCTGAGTTTTTTTCCCATGGATTGGGTGTTTTAACTCCAGCAGGGGAGAAATTGGGAAATTTTCAAATTTCCAAATGGGGAAAATTGTTCCTGAAGGGAACAAAGGCTGAGGAATAAAAAAGGGAAGGGAATTCAAATCAGGCTCAACGGGGAAACAACCAAAAGGTGGGTGAGGATTTGTGCCAGGAGCCAGGAAAATTGCCTAAAAATGGAATGAAATGGGATAAAAATAGAGAATGGAATAAAATAGATGCAGAATAAAATATGTACATGTGGAATAGAATGAAAAAATAGACAATAAAAAAGACTAAAATAGAATAAAAAATAGAGAATAAAAAAAATACAAAATAGACACTAAAAATAGAATTTAAAAGACAATAAAAATGGAATAAAAAATAGACAATTAAAAAATAGACAATTAAAAAAATCAATATAGGGAGAGTTGGTGTTTCAGTTTCACAGTGAAAAGAAACAGGCTCAGGGGTGAAATAATTTATCCAAAATCATGGAGGAAAACTGGGAAAACTGGGACCAAACCAGTGCTGTCAGACTAATCCTTGGGGAGCAGGAATCTCCTGGGATCATCCCAACTTGTCCCTCCCAAAGGATCAGAAATCCAGGGGTTTTTCCCCCTCTGGCAGCAGCAGAGCCCTGGAACTGTTGGAATTCTCCTGTTCCAGGTGGAGCTTCCCAAGGCTGTGCCCTCACAGCAGAGGGGGAGTTGGAATTAATGATCAGCTTTTAATTGGTTTATGATTAATTATCAGCTTTTCAGCAATCCTGGAGGGATTAATCCCAAAAAAAAAGCTCTTGGATCATGGGAGAAGCAAAGAGAGGGGCACAGCAGTGGAGGGGTTTTAATCCACAGCACCAAATAATTCAGAATAAATTTTAGAGTGGGAAATAAAAGTAAAATAAAAATTACACAAATAAATTTCAGAGAGCAAGAAATAAAAATAATAAAAATAAATTTCAGAGACTTCTCTTTCCTTCCCATAACACAGAATTCCAGAATAAACAAGGAATTCCCTCTGCTCCAAACCTGTGCTAGAGCAGGGCTATTGAACAGCCACTGCCTCAGGGCCAGGACAGGCCTTGGAACTCATCCATGTCCTTGTTTTTCCAAGGAAATCACAAATCAAAGCCATTTATTCCCAGCATAATGTCCATTTTCACATCATCTCATCCACCTCGCTGCTTTTTCCCAGGAAAATTGCAAATAAAGTCATTTATTCACACCATAACATTGATTTTCTCAGTATTTTATCCACCTTACTCCTTTTTCCCCCCAAGGAAAATCTCAAATAAAGTCCTTTATCCACACCATAACATTGATTTTCACATTATTTTATCCACCTCACCCTTTTTTCCCCCAGGAAACTTGGAACACTGAATCCCTGCATTCCAAGATTTTTTAAAATGTATTTTCACCCCAATTAAAAACCTTTCACTCCCATCAAATGATCTCCAACTTGCTCCAAAGATTTAAAATAAACTTTTTCTCCATAAATAATTCAGAATAACTTTGGGATGCGCTGTTGAAGCGAGGAGATCCCTTTGGGATTCATTCCCAAATTTTCCTGTGGATTTGCCCTGTCCCAGTCAGGCACTAGATGTCACTCCAGGCCTTTGGGAGCACAGCAAAGATGTGCTCCTGGGGAAAAAAAAAAAGGGAATTAAAGCAATGTCCAAAGAGTTGTTGATGTCTAAAATGTGGTGCTGTTCTCTACTTTTAACATAAAATTATTGGGGAGAAAAGGAAATCAATTTTCCAATTAAAAAAATGGAATTATGAAGGAATTATTAAGGATAAAGCCGACTATTATTCCATGTAATTAATGATTGAGAAAACATCCCACAGATTTAAAGTAAAACCTTTGGGGAAAACCCAAAAAGCCCCCAAAACAGAGGGGGGAAAAAAGCAATAAAATGAATAAAAATCAATAAAATGAATTATAATCAATAGAATTAATAAAAATCAATAGAATTAATAAAAATTAACGACATTTAAATTAATAAAATCAATACAATTAATGAAAATGATGAGCCCTGTTTGGTCACTGCTGTCACCCCAATAATTTGGGATTATGGAAAGGGAACTGTGCCTCTCATGGAAAAAAAAGCAGCTCCAACATCCCCAAATGTTGGGATGAGTCCTTGTCCCTGTGTTTGTGCCTGAACTGGCCAAAAATCCCAGGATTTTGGTGTTTCCTGGAGGGGGTTGTTGGCAGGTGGAGAAGAGTTTTCCAAGGAAAAGGGACATTTTTTATGGAACGAGGCAAAACAACCCCAACCCCCAATCCCCGTGTCCTCCTTTATTCAGGAATTTTTGGGGGTTTCACCAGCTGAAAATCCAATGGATTTGAGTTGGGAAATGGCGTTTTCTGATGGGAAACCATTCCCTGGAATATCCAAAGGATTCAATTCCCAACCCTGTCCGTGCCTGACCCTCGCTCCGACTTTGGGGTGGATTAAAGAACGTGCAGGAATCAAAAATTCCTGTTAAAAATTCCTCACACCCTCATCTGCTCCAGGAGATTTTTTTTCCTGGGATTGGGAATTTAATTCCTCCTTATTTTCCGTGAAAATGTTCATTGGATTTGATGCTGAAATTCAGGGAGCGCTAAAGGAATCGTGTTATTTTTGAGGAACGTCCACTCATGGAAAACATGGGAAAAATGTGGAAAAATGTAGGACACTGATCCAAGTTTGGACAAAACCTCAGAAATCCACAATCCCACAGATCCTGGGATGGTCACCCTGAACTCTGCAAGTGCCAAGGAATGTCCAGCGACTCGGGAAGGAGGCTGAAGAACCCCTCCCTATGGAAAACCACAATTCCCTGGCATTCCCTGCTTCCCTTGACAGCCAAGATCCCGGGAATGCGATCCCTGTTTATTTTCCGCCCTCCAGCGCTGAGCGAGCGGAGCAGCTCCCCCCGGAGCGCGGGATCCGTGAGGAACAGGAGGGGCTGGAAAAGGAACGACTTTCTTTTGGAAATCAAGGAAAAAGCCGCCGCTGTCGTTGGCGGTGATCAATGGATTTGGGATGGTGCCAAAGGCCTTGGAATCATCGCAGCACAAGCCACTGGAAAAACATTTATCCAGAGCTGCTCCTGCTCCCAAATATTTACTTTGGGTGTTTATTTTAGGGAAGGACTCCAGCCAGGATTGTGGCTCTGGATTGCCAAAATCCCAACAATTCCGGTGCTAAGAGCGGGAGGTTGGGGCCAATCCTTGGGATCTTATCTTGTCCGATTGTTTATCTTTCTTTCCATGCCCTAATCCCGATAAAACAAGTGTCCCGCTCGCCCCTGGGAACGCTCCGGGCTGGATCCGCGGCTCTGCAAATCCTGCTGGGTTTGGTGCAAGGAATATCGGGAGAATCCTCAGCCACGCAGGGATTTTCCCCGTTTGCACAAGAAGTTGGAAAAGTTGGAGTTGTCCTGCTTTGCTTTATCATTCCCAACCTTTTATTCCATAGGGATTCCTGGTTGGGAAGGTGTTCAGTGGGGTTTTGTTCCTTCTGCAGGGTGGGGGGCACTCAGCTGCTCCTTGGAATTCTGGAATTCAGGCTGGAAAAGCCCTCCAGGATCACAAATCCAACCATCACCTCTAAACCACGTCCCCGAGTGCCACATCCACGGGTTTTTGGGACAATCCCAAGGGTGGTGACTCCACCACTTCCCTGGACAGCCCATTCCAGTGGTTGGCCACCCTTTCAGGGAAGGAATCTTCCCAAATATCCGCCCTAAAGCTGCCCTGAGCATGGATTCCTGCAAGGCTGGGCACTTCCCTGGCATAAAGGAGGAACTGAGCAGTTCCTTGGGATCAGCGCTCCTGGAATCTCCCGTCGGGTCGCTCCGGAGCCACGGACAGACTTCCCAAACCGTGTGGATCCGTTATTCCAAGAGAATTGAGTGGCAACAGCTCTTGATACGCAATGAAGCCTCAATTTCTCCCTCAATCCATTGATTATTCCTCTCAGGCACTGAAGCCGAGCTGCCAAAATCCTTGGGATCCAGGCCTGGCAGGATTTAGGGAAGCGCCTGATTATCCTACCCTACGGAAAAGCCCGACCTGGCTCCTGAAAAGCTTCACCAAAGCCAAATTCCATGTCTGGAAGGTTGATGAGGACAGGGAGAGGGCTAAGAAAACAAAAAGCGGGATCTGATTTCTCGGGAGGAGCTGCGAGTCCCGGGAGGAGATAATTGGAGGCTCCAGGAGCTGCTGATAAGATCGGACTCCGACTCCGTTGCTATTTCCAGACATCGGGGCTGGAGACGCCGACATCGATCCTAAAAGCTGAGGGCGGGGAGCTGCAGGGTCCCGGAGATTCCTTCCTCCGAGGAAATCCATAAATATTGCGGTTGGAATCCAGGGATTGGCCTGGCCCCGCTGTCCCCGGGGTCATTCCAGAGGTGGCAGAGGGGGAAGGATGGAGGTGGAAAGGAGGAGTTGGAGGGGTAAAAGCGCTTGGGTTTTCATTCCAGCTGTGCCAGGAGGGATTTGATCCTCCTTGGAGCGTCCCAGCGGCAGCTCCCTGCTCCAATTCCTTCCGGGAAAGGCAGGGCACGACCGGAGCCGGGCTTAGCCCGGGGAAGGAGGCTGGAAAAGGAATTCCTGGCTGGAGTCAGGGGGCAGATCCTGGCAGTGGCTCCAAAAGGAACCTTGGGACATCCCCTGGGGGAAGACTGGATAAACCTGGATGAGGAGACTTGGAGGCTGAAATTCCTCTGGAATTGGGAATCCAAGCTCTTCCCAGGCACGGCAGGACAGGGAACAACGGACACAGTGACAGGAGAGGGGTTCCAACTGGATTTAAAGGAATTTTCCTCCTCATTCCAACAGTGAATTCTTGGATCAGCTTCCCAGAGGGGTTGTGGAGCCTCCAGCACTGGAGGTTTCCAAATCCAAGGGGATGAAGCCCTGAGGAACCTGCCCTGCCCCCGGAGCTGGAGCAGGAGGTTGGATGAGGGACTTCCAGAGGTTTTTCCAGGGTCGATTATCCCAGGATGGACAGCAAGGCTGCCTCCCCTCACCCCTGGCGTATTTTGGGATCATCCAGGATCCGGGATCAGCCGGGGCACGTAGCAGAGGAGGGGTTACCTCAGCAGCAGGGGAACGCTTGGGATCATCCCATTTTTCCTTGCTCCCGGGTCCGTGCTGGGAGCACCCCACCCAATCCATGTGGATGTGCTCCCTCCTTGCTCCTGACAGTTTGTTTATCCCAAAACATTTGGCTCTCGATGCCTTCCAGATGAAATCAGACATCAAAGGCCCCGAATCTCCTTCCCTCCCTCTGCATTCCCCTTCCATGTCCGGCCCACGCCTTGGATCCGTCAGGGATTTCTCCGTGGAAGTGCAGCTTGGAAAACCCTGAGCGAAGGGACAGGCACGAGCCAGGAGCGGGCTGGGAGTGGCCGCTGGATTTGGGAATTGTGAGAGGCTGAGTGAGCAGCAGCAGGGTGGGATCATGCAGAAAATATGGGAAAATCCAGCTTTAGGAATATCCCTAAAGGGGTACAAAGCTCCTTGGAAGGTTCCTGTGCTTCCAGACGGGATGGAAAGTGCCAGGAATTTTGGAACCGGTGGGGCTCCCATCACCGGGGAACCCCCAGGCTCCTCCTCCCCTCACAGCATCCCTGGATTTTGGGAAAAGGTTCCTGGATCTCAGGGAAAGGCTCTTTTCTCCAGAGGGTGCTGGGCACTGAGCAGGCTCCCCAGGGAATGGGCCCATTCCCAAGGCTGAATTCCTTTGGACAACGCTCCCAGGGATGCACAGGCTGGGATTGTTGGACTCTGATCCTTGTGGATCCCTCCCATCTCGGAATATTCCACAATCCCATGGCATTCTCCATGTCCCAGCGTGCCCACTCCTTACATCATTCCCGCTGCGCTCTTCCCTTCTCCTGCTTCCTGAGCACCACCTGCCATTCCTTCATTCCCTCATTCCCTGATTCCCGTCCCGGGGAGCACGCAGCCCCTTCCCTGCAATCAGGGTGTGTTTATCCCAGCGCTTCCCGTGGCTTTGCCATGGCTTTCCAGGCATCCAACAGCTCATTTCCCTTGGCTCTCGTCCGTGAAATGGGCTGGAACGGAGGCGAGTAAACAACTGGATCGGGAACTCTGGGGTTCATTTCAAAGCCAGGAATTGATTTTTTTTTATTTTCCTTGTCTTTTAACGCTTTCCATCCAACGTTTTTCCACGGTTTTCCCCGGCTCTGCGGAGCAGGGAAGCGAAGGCGAGGAAAAGATAAAGTTAAGGATGGAAATTGGGATTAAAGGGTCCTTAAAGGACCCTTGGGATCAGCGCTGGCAGCACCGGGAGGATCCTGCCCTGGTTGGGAGTTGGGGATCCAGCTTAGGGGGAAATGGGAGGAATTTTTTCCCCGTTTTTTTCTTTTCCTGGGCAAATCCGGAACAATCCAGTGAAATTAGCAGTTTAATGGAGCTGCCGTGGGTGCCAGCAGTGTCCGGGTTGGATTTGAGGATCTCGGAGGGCTTTTCCAGGGATTAGAGGCCTCAGCCAGGAACCCACCTGGATTTAGTCACAACTGGAGGGACTTTTCACATCCCTGTGCTTTTTGTGGCTCCAAAGTGCCCTCAGAGCTTTTCCCTCCCATTCCCACAAAGAACTGGGAATGAGAGAAATTCCCGTGTTTGGGGGCTCGGGCAGAATTTTGCTGGGCGAGTAAATCCCAATCCAGATCCAGCCTCTCCTCCCTCCCCAGCCTGGCTCCCAAAGCCAGGCTCCCAAAATTCCATCTGCTCACCCCTCTGGGATGGGGGATTTGGGCACAATTTTGCTGGGCGAGTAAATCCCAACCCAAATCCAGCCTCTTCTCCCTGTTGTTCGCGAGCCAGGCTCCCAAAATTCCATTTATTCATCCCTCTGGGACGGGAGATCTGTGCTGGGAAGCCGCTTTTATCCCGCTTATCCACACAATCCTTGCAAAAACCCCACGGCAGCATCCTCCTGCTGCCGCTTCTTCCCCTCCGTGCCCCTCGGGAATGCCGGCGGGAGCGGGGCCTCGTGGCGAAGCGGGAATTGTGCTAATTGGGATATTCAATCCGTGGTGCTGAAACCCTCCCGGGCTGGCCCCTCAAAGGCCCCAGTGTGGCACACACAGAGGGGCTCTTCATTCCAGAGGCTGCTCCCGCTGCCGGCTCCAGCCTGGCTGCGGGGCCGCGGGAAGAGCTTATTAGGGAATTACGGAGACGACGTTCTGGCACGGCCTGGCGCGTCCGACACGGAGCAGGGAATTGAGGCCCCGGGGGAATCCCGCCGGGGAATACGGGATGGGGTTGGGGGGGCTCATCCTGCTCCTTCCCGGGACCCTCGGGCTGGGCTGGGCTCGGCCGCTCCTGTCCCTGGATCCTTCCCAGGGTGGAATCGCTGGGAGAAGGCGCCATGATCCATTAGGAGAAGGCTCCATGATCCATTAAAAGCCTCCATGATCTGTTAGGAGGAGGCTCCATGATCCATTAAAAGCCTCCATGATCCGTTAAAAGGCTCCATGATCCATTAAAAGGCTCCATGATCCCTTAAAAGCCTCCATGATCCATCAAAAGCCTCCATGATCCATTGGGAGAAGGCTCCATGATCCATTAGAGGCCTCCATGATCCCTTAAAAGCCTCCATGATCCATTGGATCCTGTGTCCCTCACCCAACTCGCTCCAGTTCCGGCTCCACCAAAGCCCCCTGGAGACGGAGGAAATTCCACGACCAGGGGTGGAAAAAGAGAAATTTCCTCCCTCCCAAGTGCTGGAAAAAAGTGATTTTTCACTGCTGTGTTTGCTTAGCCCGGGGGGGATCTTGGATAAGAAAGAATTGGCCAGCAAAGGGAATTTGGGGGGAAGGAGCAGCCTTGGATTCAACATTCCCTGTGCCAGGAAGCGGGATCGATCCGCTCTGCAGCCCCATGGATTTTTTGGGAGAAGCTCCGCTGTATTTGATTTTTATTTTTAATTTTAGTGTTTTTTCCCTGCTTGCAAGAGCTGCAGAGCAGCAGGGGAGAGGAAGGAGCCTCGACTTCCACTCCAGAGAAACTTCCAGAAGAAACCCGAACCTTTTCCTCCTCCCCTCGGGGGTTGGGAATTCCCAGCCCTTCCCGGGGACGCGGGAGGGGTGGGATAACTCTGCTCTGTGCCCTACACAGCAAATTCCTTACAAATATCCCTCTAACTCCTACCAGGACAGGTTTCCTGGATTTCCTGGCTTTCCTGGACACAATTCCAGGCTAATTTTGCCATCTGGTATCCAGACTCCCGAGGCAGATGTTCCCGCTCAGCCTGGGAATGTTCGTCTTCCACAGCTCCGCGGCCAAGAGCTCCAACCCTTCCCTTCCAATCCCAAATCCAGGAGGGAAGCACCACCTGTGGGCTCCCACAGGGATTGATCCCTTTGGGATCCCGAGGTGTGGTTTTTGAAGGGAATTTTTGATGTTTAAACGGGCGGCGAGGCCCGGGAAACAAATCAGGAGCCAGGACTTGGATTTTCCTATTGGGATAAACTCAAATCCGACGCCAAAGACCCTCAAAAATCGTTTTCCCGTGGAGCATCCTCACATCCCACCCCCGCCTGCTGCTCCTGGCCCGTTTTCCATCTGTTTCCAGCTAAAAAGAGCCGGGAATCCAAAGTCTGCCCCTCATTCCCAAGGAATTATCCCAAGGAATTATCCCAAGAGCACACCTGGTGAATCCGCAGCTGGAGAGAGGCAGGACCACTCTCCTGGGAAAAGTTATTCCCTTTATTTTTTTTTTTTTAGGATTGGAATCGATTTCTCCGTCTTTGCTCTTTTCCTTCCCGCCCGGATGATCCCAAACCTGCCTGGGCCTCCCGTGTTTACTTTGGGAACAATGGGAAAGGCCTGGCTCTCCCTCACAGGGACTTTCTTTTCCAGCCTAATTAAGAATTCCTTCCAGGGCTAATTAAATGCTCCAGCGAATGGAAAGGAATTCCTTGGAATGAAAACTCCTCCGGCCTGGCTTTGGGCACGGCCGGGCTCTCCCGGGCTCCGCTCGCTCCACCTCTGGAATCTCCTTTTCAGCCTGGGATCGCACAGATTCCAAGGAATTCTGCCCCCTTTGCTCCTCTTCTCTGCTTTTTGGGATTTTAGGGACTTTTAAAGTCCCCATGGATATTTTTTCCAAGCAGGACAATCGTGGTTTAATTTTATTTTCCTTTATTTCCGCTTTTCCCTCTCAGTCTTCGCTGGATTTTCTTCCTATTCCTGCTTTGAAGCCGGAATTCCTTGGTGACTTCCCGGGTTTTGGGAGTAAACTGGAATAGAAATCGGGAAACGTGAGCCTTTTCCTTATTCCCAGGACTCGGGATGCCGATTTTCCCCCTGACTCGGCCATTTCCACAAACCCCTCCCTCCCCATTAGGAATAAATCCGTGGGAATAAAAATAAGGAAATAATAGGTTGGAAATCTCATTTTGACAGCTCTGAATTCCCAACACATCCCCCTCTGCCACAATTCCCTACCAAGGAATGTTCCCCGGTCCCTCTCACATCACTCTGGAGTTGATTTTTCCTCCCGGTTCAGCCACATCCGTGGGGGAAATTCCCAGAATTCCGCCACCGGTTGCGCTGAGTTGCGGAATTCTTTTTAATGCCCCCATTTCCCCTAAAACAGCCCCAAAAAATGACATTTTATTCCCTCTAAACATGGTTGGAAATCCCCAGGGCACCCAAACATCCGTTCCTGGCCAAACCAGCTCCTTCCCTGTGCCTGTTCCCTGTTTTCCTCCGGGAGGCATTGTGTGGGCAGCGGGAATTCTCCTCAGGGAATGACGCCAGGGGCTCTCTCCTGGAGGGAAAAACTTCCCGGCATCTCTTCCCTGCTTTATCCCAGCATTTTTTCCCTGTGCCGGGGGTTGGTGCCTGGGATGTGCAGGGCAGGGATGTGCTGATCCTGCCTCTGGATGCTGGGAATGGTTCAGTTGTGCTGGAAGAAGGGAATTGTTTGGGATGAAGCTCCTGCTCCAGGATGGAGGGAATTGTTTGGGATGAAGCTCCTGCCCCAGCCCCCATCCAGCTCCAGGATCAGCGCTCGTGGAAAACAAGGTCCCATTCCCTTCCCTGATCCCCTGGATGCCCAAACAAGGGAAGGTTTGGGAAGGGAAGGTTTGGGAAGGGAAGGTTTGGGAAGGTTTGGGAAGGTTTGGGAAGGAAAGGGGAAGGTTTGGGAAGGTTTGGGAAGGTTTGGGAAGGTTTGGGAAAGTTTGGAAAGGAAAGGAAAGGAAAGGAAAGGAAAGGAAAGGAAAGGAAAGGAAAGGAAAGGAAAGGAAAGGAAAGGAAAGGAAAGGAAAGGAAAAGAAAAGGGGACAAACCCCCCAATCCCGCCGGAGCCCCGGATCCTCCTCCAGCTGCCCCCACATCCCATCCTGGAATGTTTTCCAGCGGCGGAGCCGTGGCCAGGCCGGGCCGGGCGAACAATCGGCCGCTCCCGGCCAAGTCGGGCCCGGCTCTGGCTCCGGCCTCGCATTTCCAGCCGGGATGGAGCCAGACACATTTACATTCCTGCAGCCCGAGGAAAAGCCTAATCCCTCGGAAGATTTGCGCTCCCTGCTCTCGCCCAGGCCCCGAAGGGTCCCGGCACCGGCAGAATTCCAAAGGAAAAGGGGCTGTGGGGATGAAAAAGTTTGGGAAAAGGGGGGGTTTGTGTCAGGTTTTTTGGGATTTTCGCTGATTTAGCTCCGGGATTTTGTCCCTAGGGGGAAGTTTTTTCCACTCTTTGTTTTCCCAACAGGTAAAAAGCGGGGGGGGGGAAAGTCCATCCGAAATAGGAACGATCCCAAGGCAGAGCACGGGAATTCCAGAGGTTTGGCCCCAGTAAAACCAGGATTGTCCCGGTCCTGCTCATGGAAAACAGCCAGGAACAGCCTTGGCTTTCCCTGCCGCTCCTTGCCCAAAATCGTCCCTTTTTGCCCCAATTTTCCCGGCATTCCTCGTGTCCTGCTCCTCGCCCGCCGTTCCAGGGGCTGGAATTCTTCCGGAATAGCCGCAAGGAGGACAATTCCAGCTCCGTCGGATGCCAAAACTCTTGGAGCCCTCGGAAGCGACGCCTCGAATGTCGCCATGTGGAAAAGCAGAGAATTCCAACCTGAAATTCCCATTCCCACCCCGGATTTGAGGAGATGGCCGGGTTTGGGCAGAATTCCCGGGAACACCGGCAGCAGGAGCACATCCAGTGCCACTCCTACCCCGTTCTGGGATGTGGTGGTGGCTGGATCCCAGCCTCGGATCCCTGGAAAAGGGCTCTCCCTCCCTTCCCCAGCACGGGGGGGGTGTCACTGGATGCCTTTTCCCTCCTGGAATTCCACAGGGATGACCCAACCGACCAGAATTCCTCCATTTCCAGGCAAGGGCTTGGACTTGCTGAGCCGATCCCGCCTTTCTTTTGGCTCAGGCATCGTGAAATTCCCACTTTCCTGCTTTCTCCTTAGAAAAACAACCCCCAAACCCGGAATTTCGGGAGAATTTCCCTTGCTGGCCGCGCTTCCACGTCGACTCTCCCGGCAGCTTTTCCATGGTTTTTCCTTCCAAATGCCGGCTCCAGCCTCTCCTGCTGACTTTGTGCCCGCAGAAGGATCCTCCGCTCCTTCCAGGAGGATTGGATGTGGGAATCGAGGGTTAAAACGCAAGGAAAAGGGGTTTATTCCATGCTAAGGCATCACCATTCCCACATTTTATTTGGATCAGCTCCCAGGGAAAAGGGAGTGAAAGAACCTGCAGAGCTCCCTCGGGAAATATCCTGATTATTTCAGCGCTCCAGCTCCGGAAATCCTTCCCTGGGAGGGTGGGGAGGGGCTGGGATGGAATTCCCAGAGAAGCCGTGGCTGCCCCATCCCTGGGAGTGCCCGAGGCCGGGAATGGACTTGGATGAGCTTTAAGGTCCCTTCTATCCCAAACCATTCCACGATTCCCTGTGGGTCCTCCCATCCCAGTTTGGGGTCTCCATTGTCCCTCCTGAGAATTTTTCCATGAAAATCTGACATTTAAAGCCACCCATGGAAAAGGCCGCTCCATGGGCAGCGCTGACCATTCCCGGTTTTTATCCCGGCTCCCAAACAATTCCCGCCTCCACCTTTCCCCCTCTCCGGCCACATGGAGAAAGCATCCCGGTTTTCCCCCTGCTCTTCCTATCGCTCCAGGCCATTTTCCAGAAGCCCGCGGTGGGATTCCGGCGACAAACCTCTGAATTCCCGGCAAATTCCCTGTGCGTGCCGCGGGAAATCGGGAATGCGCCGGCCAAACCACTCGGGCTGGGCTGGCCCCGCTCCTGCCGCTCCTGATGTGTTTTCCTTTCCCTCCCGTCTCATTCCCTCCGGCCAGATCCAGTCGTTCCCAATCCGTGATTCATGGATTTCCCGGCCTCCGAGCGGGAAGCCACAAGAACGGCCCGGGCTGGGGAGGATCGGCTCCTTTTCCAGACAAAAATCGTGGAAATGACGGATTTTGTCTCCCAGAGGCGTCCGTGGAATGAGGGGTGGCTGCTCCTTCCTGCCCGGAGCAGGGGGAGATTCCTGGATGTGACGAGTTCCCGAATTCCTGAGGAGTTTGGGTTGGAAGGGATTCCAATCCCGTCCCATTCCAATCCCCTGCCATGGGCAGGGACGCATTCCGCTATCCCAGGGCGCTCCAGCCTGGCCTGGGACGCTCCCAGGGATGGCTGGGAATTCCATCCCAGCCCCTCCCCACCCTCCCAGGGAGGAATTCCTTCCCAATATCCCATCTAACCCCCCCCTCTGCCAGTGGGAACCCATTCCCTGTGTCCTGCCGCTCCAGGCCCTCATCCCAAATCCCTCTCCGTGCTCCTCGCGAGCCCCTTCCACCACTGAGGATGGGATTTCTGTCCTGGAAAACTTCACGGGAATCCCTCCATCCCCTCTCCCGCTGGGAATATTTCCACATTAGCTCCTTCACATCCCTCAAACCCCCTCATTCCCAGACTTTTCCCGCTCCCAACCCCCCATTTCCCTACTCTTCTATTCCATGGGATCCATTGAAGCCCGAACAGCCCCAAAAGCGGGCGCTGGGCGCTCGGAGCAGCCTCTTCCAGCCCATCCCTGTTTTTTTTCCAGCCCATCCCTTTTCCCTGCCCGCGGGGCTCATCCCGGAGGACGGGGCTGCTCCCAGAGGACTCGGCTGCTCCCAGGAATCGGCCGCTCCCGAGCCAGGAAAACAAAGGCGTGGGAAGGGTGTTAAAAGCTCCCGTCTCGGCCCAGCAGCCGGCGCTGACAGCCTAATTCCCCTCATTCCCCCGGCATTCCCGGGATTGACAGGCGGGGAAAGGGAGGGAAGAGCCCGGCTCCGGCGCGCCGGGGCGAGCAGGGAGCGCCCCATCCCACGGGATAACCCCATCCCAAGGGATAACCCCGGGCAGGGACGCGGCGCCTGCGGGGCGCTCGGGGGAGGGAGGGATTGGAGGGAATGGGGAATTTTCTCTCCCCGGGGAAAATCGCTGGGATTTAACTCGCGGCGCGTCCCGGCTCCTGGCAGGCTGCCTGTGTTTTTCATGGAAAAACCAAGGATATTCCCCAAAAAATCTCGTTTCTCGGCTCTCCTGGGTGGATTTCATCCCACGGAGCTGCTCCTTGGGGCTGGAATCAGCTCCAAACTCCCCAGATCCACGTGGGATCGCGCACAGAATACCCGGGAGTGCCGGGACAGGGATTCCAAAGGATCTGGCTCAGCGGGAATCGCGCGGCTCATCCCAAAAACCACCAGTGCAGAGACTTCCGTGGATTTCTCCCAGCCCAAGCCGAACCGGGCGGGATAAACGTGAGATTCCAGGCTTGGAATTGTGTCCCACACATTGGGTGCTCCCAATCCTTGTGGGCAGAGGATCCGATCCCGATCCGTCGTGCCGGGACAACCCCCACAAATCCCTGGCTCTTTCCCTTCTCCTTATTTTCATTTTTCATTTTTCCTTTCTTTTTTTTTCCCACCTCCCTCTCCCAGGGTTGGGAAATCCAGTATTCCATGACCACCTCCCGTCCCCTCCCGCTCTTTGATGTGAGGATCAAAGGGGAAAAAAGAGCCCGGAGCTGGGAACAGCGGGAAAATCAACGCCTGGGAGGAAAAGAAAACAATTCCCTCAAAAAGGAACATCCATCCCTGCCCTTGGGATGGCCCCACACGCGGCGCCGATCCCTCATTCCCTCACACTTATCCCCAGTGCTCAGGTTTTAGGGAATTCGGGAAGCCCCGAGCTCAATCCTGTGGGGGAAAGGATCAGTTGGAGCCGCCAGGAAAATCCCTCAGCCCTTCATTCGTTTTTTTGGGAGTTTTTGGGTGAGAATTCCCAATAATTCTAAAAAAAGGGCAAAATAAGCGGCGGGGCAGCGGAGGTTGCCTCTTCTTCCCTAATCTTTTCCCTGTTTTCTCGGGAATGCTGCAGCCCCTGCTGTCTCCCCATACGTTTCTCTTCCCTCTCTCAGCTCCCAAATCCCTGCCCCTCCCGGTTTTCCGCCTGCTCCAGGAACGGCCTTCCCAAAGTGCATTTTTTCCCTGGAATTTGGTGGTTAAGGTGTCAAAAACGAGGCGCTGCCATCCCGCTTCCCGCCAGCGGCGTGGGGATAACCCAGGCTCTGCTTCCTTGGGAATTCCTGCACCCGGAGCGGGCAAATCCCCCACTCTGCTCGGAGATCCCACTGCTCCGGCCCTTCCATCCCCCTTTTTAACACCAGGGATGAATTCCCAAGGCTCTGCTCGGGGCTGGGGATGCTGGAAACGAAACAAATCCTGGGAAAAAGAAGCGTTCCCGGCAAAAAGGAACATTCCTGCAGCCTGAGCTTCCCTTTCCCGGCCCCTCTCATTCCCGCTCCGGGGTTGGACCTGCAGGGAGAAGGTGGCTGATCCCAGTTTCCCGCTGGAGGGAGGGAATTCCCACTTTCAGCGGGATGGGAATGGTGGATTCAGGGGGAAAAGCGGCGTTTTTCCCGTTCCAGGCCAGCCCATCCCGGAAAATCCTCGAATGAGGATGGATCCTCGCCCGGCTTCATTCCAGTCGGGAAAGTGCCACCTATCCCAGGGAAATCCCATAGCTGGGCTATTCCTGCAGGATTTAGGGAATGAAATAGGAATCTCTGCCAGGAATCCAACCAGGGAATAAAACCAAGGAATCCAAGCAAGGAATCCAAGCAAGGAATCCAAGCAAGGAATCCAACCAGGGAATCCAACCAGGGAATCCAACCAGGGAATCAATCCAGGGAATCCAACCAGGGAATCCAAGCAGGGAATCCAACCGGGGAATCCAAGCAGGGAATCCAACCGGGGAATCCAACCAAGGAATCCAGCCAGGGAATCCAACCAGGAAATAAAACCAAGGAATCCAACCAGGGAATCCAAGCAGGGAATCCGACCGGGGAATCCAACCAAGGAATCCAGCCAGGGAATCCAACCAGGAAATAAAACCAAGGAATCCAAGCAAGGAATCTGACCAGGGAATCCACACAGGGAATCGAACCAGGGAATCAATCCAGGGAATCCAACCAAAGTCCTGTTGCCCACTGGGATTTGTGATCCTGGAGCAAGAGCAGCCACAAAAGTGGGATAATCCGGACTCAGGGATGGAGGAACGGAGCTGGGGGGGGGAAAGAGGCTTTAAACAAAAAATCCATCAAATTCCATAAATTCCCAAATCTGTTTCAATCCCTTTTTCCCCGCTCTGTTCACACAGGGACATGGGGGCACATCCAGGATTGCTCCCTGCCGCCTGGAATTCCTGGAGCAGGCTCCTGCCGGCAGGAATCGGCTCACACGGGCTGGGATCACCTCCAGGATCTGCCTCCTTCCCAGAATTCCTTCCCGCACGGAATTTTTTGCCACCTTTCCGGGGGAGTTTGGCCTCCAGGGCCAGCCTGGAATTGGGTGAGGAATGGAGGAGCCTTTTCCCATCATGGAAACCATTCCATGGAATCCCTGAAGGGCAGGATCCCCCTCCTTTGGCTGGGAAGAGCTGATTGAAACTCCTTTTTCTCCTCGAAAATTCCGGGAAGCTGCAAATTCCCGGTGATTCCAGTAAAATCAAAAAAAGGTTTATCCTTCATTTTTCCAGCTTGAACGACTGGAAAAGGGGAAAAATCCATTTATCCCTGTGCTGGGAGAGCAGGACATGTTTTCCATGGCTGCGGGGGGACGCGGTTGGGAAAGATCCAGGCCCAGCATTCCCGTTTTTCCCCCCTGTGCCTGGGGTCATCCCGGGAAGCACCTGCCGAGGAGGTGCCAGACGGAGATGATATCAAAGTTTTTGGCAGGAAAAGGGAACATTCCTCGGCAAAGCCAATTGAAATTCCTGGCTCCGAGAGCTCCCGGAGCCAAACCTGAGAAAAAAAAAAAGGAATTAAAAGAATAAAAAAAATAAAAAAGTCGGAGTTTGGATCCAAAGTTTCCCCCGCGGCTCCGCTTTGCCTCCCCTTTCCCTGGGATGAGCAGCCCTGGGAGAGTCCCCGGTGGGAATTGTGAGGAGCAGAGCGGGAGCGAGGCAGGAATTCCGGGATTGGGATGGGAAGTGCTCCGTTTGCTGCCTTTGTCCTCGGGGCTTTCTCCGCACGGATTCCCTTTCATTCCCAGCCATGGAGCTTGGAAAAGAGGCTCCAGGATCCGTGGGATCCCTCCTTTTTCCATCCCAGGCCTTTCCGTGGATCCCTGGGAATGCTCAGGGAGGGCCATCAGCACATTCCAGCCCTATGGATGAGCCAGGATCTGACCCAGCCCGGCTGCTCCCGGAGATCCGAGCTGGGAATCTGCATTCCCTGGATTTGCCTCCCATCCCGCCGGGATTTGCTGCTCGATCCTTTAGGGAGCGGTTTGAGGAGCCACAAGGCCCTGAGGGAATTCCCACAGGTGCCTATCCCTGGAAAAATGAGCTGGATAAAACCTGGTTTGGGGCTCCATCCTTCGGAGTCGGTCTCAGGCATCCCAAATCCGTTTTTTCCTTGCACCAACAGCTCCGTTCCCGATAAAAACCGTCCATGGATAACCCGTTGCGTTGGGTTTATGGAATTCTGATGGAATACATAAAATCCCATGGAAATCAGGGACTTGGCTGAGGTTTTCCTGCCCTTTCTCTGCACACGGGCACAGCCTCGGCTTCATCCGACACAAATCCTGGGATCCAGTGGCTCCCGCAATCCCAGGGATTTGATTTTCCAGTTTTCCTTCCACCTTGGGGCAGCCTCCGGCCCTGACCCTGCTCTGCTCCTTGAGCACGATCCCATTAAAAAACGTGGTTAAGGAATCCCATTCCCGTTTTTATCGGAGCCCAGGAGCGGCCAGAATTCCCTGAATTCCGATTTTCCAAAGCCTCTGCGGTCCCTCCCGGAAGCCAATAAGGCCAGACTGACAAAGCTGGGCTCAAATTGAGGGAAAAACTCATTAAAAGCTTCACTTTTAGGAGCAAAGCGGCAGGAAAATCCCACAAAAGTGCTTTTTCCAAGGCGGATTGGATTGGTTCTCCCCTCTGGAACTGCAGGATTGGGATCCTTTGTGCCAGCCAAGGAATGGGATGGAAATAAATCCTGCCAGGAACAGGCAGCTCCTGTCCCTGGTGCTCGGGGTGGAAATGGGGAGAGTTTGGGATTCCTGGGGTTGAGGAAGTTCGAGATTCCTGGGTTTAGGAAGAGTTTGGGATTCCTGGGTTTGAGGAACTCCGGGATTCCTGGGTTTGAGGAAGTTTGGGATTCCTGGATTTGAGGAAGAGTTCGGGATTCCTGGGGTTGAGGAAGTTCAGGATTCCTGGGTTTGAGGAGGAGTTTGGGATTCCTGGGGTTGAGGAACTCCCGGGTTCCCAGGTTTGAGGAAGAACCAAGGATTGGCCACCAACCCCCACATTTCCCAGGATTTCTCCCCTCCACAGCCGGGAAACCCGCCCGGGGGTCATTTTTGGGAATCCCGGGAGCGCCTCCCGGGGGTGCCCCCCCCTTTTCCCCCCGGGGCTGCTCCTCCCATCCCCCTTTCCCATTCCCATTCCCTTTCCCGGGGGCTGAGGGATGCGATCCCATCGCTCCTCGCTCCAGCCGCAGGCTCCAGCGGCGGGATCGTCGGGAGCGGGGGAAGGCTCTGGAATGTCGCGTCCCGGGCGGGGCTGCGCCGTCTCCAGCGCCGTCTCGCATTCCCGCTGTCCCCGGCGCTCCTCCGGGCAGGGAAAAGGGCGGGATGCGGAATTCCAGGGATGCCGGATCGGCGGG
>VZRJ01006584.1:50866-79922 GCA_013397565.1 Ptilonorhynchus violaceus
TGGGAATAATCTCCAGATTGATCCATTTGATTATTAAAAAACAGGATTCTTTTTCCCGTGGGATTCTTTCATTATTTAAAAACGGGATTTTTTTTTCCCCATGGGATTTTTTTATTATTTAAAAACGGGATTTTTTTTTCCCATGGGATTCTTTTACTATTAACAACCGGGATTTTTTTCCCCATGGAATTCTCTTATTATTAAAAATCGGGATTTTTTTTCCAATGGCATTCTTTTGTTATTTAAAAAAATGGGATTTTTTTTTTTTCCCCAATGGGATTCTTTTATTATTAAAAATCGGGATTTTTTCTTNCTCCGCTCCCTCCCCGCTCCCGGCTCCAGCCGCTCCAGGGAATCCGTGGATGCTCCCAAAAGGGGGCAGAGATCCAGGGGGATGGGAATCGACGCCTTCCGAGGGCTCCGCGCGGCCCCTGGGGGAAAAGGCCTGAAAAAAGGTGGAAAAGGTGGGAAAAACCCCTGGGAGATTACTGGGAATAATCTCCAGATTGATCCATTTGATTATTAAAAAACAGGATTCTTTTTCCCGTGGGATTCTTTCATTATTTAAAAACGGGATTTTTTTTTCCCCATGGGATTTTTTTATTATTTAAAAACGGGATTTTTTTTTCCCATGGGATTCTTTTACTATTAAAAACCGGGATTTTTTTCCCCATGGAATTCTCTTATTATTAAAAATCGGGATTTTTTTTCCAATGGCATTCTTTTGTTATTTAAAAAAATGGGATTTTTTTTTTTTCCCCAATGGGATTCTTTTATTATTAAAAATCGGGATTTTTTCTTCCCGTGGGATTTTTTTATTACTTAAAAAAATGGGATTTTTTTTCCCATGGGATCCTTTTATTATTAAAAACCAGGATTTTTTCCCCCACAAAATTGGGACGTCACCCACATCCTGACCTTCCAGGGCTGGCAGCTCAATACCTATTGATCCCTTTGTTTATCAGGGAATTCTGCAGGGAATTCGGGACACCTGAATCCCCCAATCCCTGGGATTGATCCTTTATTGATCCCAGCGCATGGAGTGGAGCTGCCGAGTGAGAATGGGCTCTGGGATGAGCGGGAATTATCCCATTTAATCCTTTCTCTGCAGAAACACCACAACATTCCAGGTTTTCCTGGCCCTCGCTTCCGCTCTCCTGGGAGCCGGCATCTCCCTGATTTTCCACGGGGCCTTCGGAACGCGGCGTTAAATCCCGAATATCCCAACACCCAAACATCCCAAAGCCTTCGTGGGGCTCATTTTTTACTTTTTTCCACCAATTTTTGGGCAGTTTTTGAATTCCCTCGGAGGTTTCCTTGAGGCCTGAGCACTTCCCTGCCGCTCCTTTCTCCCGGGAAAGAGGCTCGGGAAGGGCCTCTCCCTGGGTTTGATCCCAGCGTTGGCCTCGGGGCTGTTTAAAAGAGGAATTCCAGATGGAAAATAATCCTCTTTTTCTGGTGGTTCCGTGGGCTGCCACTCCAAGCCGGGAATCCGCTCCCGGATCCAACACAAACAGCCCCGGAGTCAGTCCGGAGCGTGGCGTCGGCGAATCCCGAAATCCCAACGGAGCTCCCGAACCTCCCAGCCAGGGAAAAGATCCAGGGAATGCCTGGGAGTTCGGGGGATTTGGGTTTTTCCAGAGGTGGATGCTCCTGGACTGGGGGGGCTGCTCCTGCCACGGCCCCTCCGAGGCCTCCTGGGGGAGGGAAATACGGAATTCCCTGCGGATTCCGCGCGGGAAGGGCTGGGCTGGGCCCTGCTGGGCCAGGGAAAGGTGGGAAGAGCAGGATCGGGATATCCCAGGGATAACGAAGCTCCCGGGATAGGATGAGCAGTGGCCATAAACAGGAGAACCCCCCAAAAGGTGGCTCTGAAATCCCAAATATTAATCCAGGAATGAAGCCCTGTCCTACGCCAAATCCCTGCACTCTGGGATGAATCCGCTGCATTTTGGGCGGGATTTTCCAGGGATTCTCCATCGGGCTCACAAACCAAGATTCCCAGCACATTTTGGGAGGGAACCCAGCCCAAAAAATCCTCAAAAAAACCTCCAGAAGCAGCAGGGGGTGAGATTTAAAATCCACCTTTAGCCCAGAAGCCGGAAATTCAGAGCTGGGCTCCGCTTGGATTAAGGAATTTTGAGGGAAAATAAGAATTTTAGGGACATCCACCCCTAAAAGTGCCTTAATTTTGCCTCCAAGTGAAACATCCGGTGGGAAGAGGAAGGGGCTGGGAAGGAGATGAGGTGGAAACAGCAAATTTTTAATCAATATTGATTGATCGATCTCACCATCGACCCCCCCCCAGGGGCTCTCGGTGCCCTGGGCAAAGTTCTGAGTTTTTAAGGTTTTAAATTTTTGGTTTTTTTCTGTGAAGGATGAGGGTAAAAAAAAAGAGATTTGTCCTTTTCCTCACCTCCGGCTTCCCCAAATTCCCGGAATTTCTGGGAAATTCGACAGCAAAAAGCAGCAGCAGCTCTTGGGGGTTCCTTGTTCTGTCGGGATCCCAAAAATGAGGTGGTCCCGGCACATCCCCTGCCCTGGCTCCTGCAGGGACTGTGCTGGCAACCCCAAAAAAACCCCCCAAAAATAAAAAAAAACTCCAAAAAATTAAAAAAAAAGCCAGCAAAAAATAATAAAAAAAATCCAAAAAACACCCCAAAAATAAAATAAAAAAAAAGCCAAAACCCCTTTAATTTGTGTCTTTTTTAAGCTTCTCCCCTTGCACCCCACAACTCTCCGGTGCCACGGGGTGGGATGAACCAAAACCCCACCGTGCCCGCTCCAGGCAGGAATTTTGCACCCCCACGCCAGGAATTTGTCCTTTTTTTGGCCTTTTTGACCCCATTTTGCCCCATTTTAGTGCCCCGGGCAAGGCCAGAACCGCCGGGAGCTAAAAAATTCCCTAAAAAATAACAATAATCGTGGAAAATTGTGGTGAAAAACCCCCCGAGGAGCCAAGCCCTCCCTCTTATCCTGAGGATAAACGGAGCCGATGCGGGAGCGACGGGATCAAGCAGGAGCCACAAAGTCCCTTCCCTCTGCCAAGTTGGCTCCTTTTTCCCTAAAATCCGACAGGGATTTCTCCTCCTGCCTGGAGCATCCGGGCCCTGGCGCTTCCAGGGGGAACATTTCAGGCTGGGTGAGCTCGGGATCCCACTGGGAAAACAGCAGGGAAAACGACCCTAAAATAAGGGATAACGGGGATAAAGGTGGGATAACAAATCCCCCATGAATTATTAGGAAAAACAGGAGGAAATCGCAGCGAGGAAAGGGAGGAAAAAACAGGCCACGACTCCCAAAGCAAAGCCTGACCCAATTTTTTTAGGGATTCTACAACAAAATAAATATTTTAAAACTCTGGAAGTCACAAGGCCGAGGTTTTGCTGCGGGAACAACCCCCGATATTCCCGATATTCCCGGGGCAGGGATCCAGCAGGCCCTCGCCGCGTCGATCCCGGGGCAAACAGCTCCTTTTTGCTGGCAGGGTTTGGTGAGATTTCATAATATTTTATTTTATTTCATGAGATTTAGTGAGGTTTTGTTACATTTCACGAGATTTTGGGGGTGGTTTTGTGCGGTGTTCGGCTTTTGTGAAGCTGCAGGAATCGCCCCCGGCGCTCCTTGCTCCGCTTTTCCAAGGCCGTGGATTCCCTCCCCCCACCCCGGCCCCCGGTTCATGTGGAAAAGTCACTTTTTCCCCCTCAAAACGTGCGGCAAAAAGGGAATTCCGGCGCTGCTGTGGAGCGGGGCAAGCGGAATTCAGGGAATTGTGGAAAGGCTCATCCAGCTCCACCGGGGACTTCTTCCTCCAATGGAACACATCCTCCACAAAAGGGGGAAAAATCTCATTTCATTCCCTCAAAAATCTGTCTCCGGGTGTTTCTAACGGGGATGAAAACCACTTTAAAATCCGTTTTTTCCAGCAGATTCTTCCGCAGCTCCTGGAATTCTTCCTTGCCCACCCCCAGCCTCGCCCGGAGCTCGTAAAACCCCCCCAGGCTGATCCCCCTCAGGAAAAGATCCGGCAAAAAATGACATTTTCCTGCTTTCTGCTCTCCCCGCCGGGGCTTCCTTGCACGAAGATCCCAAATTTCAGCGTTTTGAGGGAAAAATTCCAAGGACAAGGAGCTGGGCCCGGTTTTGGGGTGTCCCACAAGAATTCCCTCAGCTCAGGCGGATCCTAAATCCAGGGGAGGGAAAAGCTGCGGAGGGGCTTTAAATTGAATTAATCCCAGGGATGTTTCCAGGCCTTGGATAACACATCCCATGGAATGGAGGGGGAAAATCACCCCTTTTATCCGGGTAAAACGGAGGGAATGGCCTGGAGCAAAGCTCAGTCTCCCAGCCTTCCTTTTGCACCCGGAGCTGTGGAAATCCAGGAAAAATTCCCTGAATTTTTATTGGCAGCACCCTCGGGCTCCAGGCAGAGCTGGAAAAGTCTCTGGGAGCCATCTTGGGTTTCCTTGCCTGAATTCCCTGCATCCAGCAGGGAAGCTCCGAGCAGGCCTGATCCAAGGCCCCCATCCCCACTGGATTCGGAAAATCCACCCAGGATTTGGAAAATCCACCCGAAGCGCTCACCAGGCGCTCCGAGGATGCTCTTTTTGGGCCCAAATCCGTGGTTTTTATCTCGTTAAAACAAGAACGTGGTGAGGGATCCGTGCTCCCCCTGGGCTTTCCCTCTTCCCCACCCCACGGCACTGGCAGGGATTTGGATCATCGAGGAAATATTTTGATCCCGAGAACCCCAAATGAAAGAGCTCAGGCCTTGGATTCCCTCGGGCTGTGCGAGAATTCCACATTTTCCCGGTCGAACCCATCCCATTCCGCACCTGGGAGAGGCTTTAGGCCGTTTATAATCCGCCTGGAAAAGCCGTTTTGCTGGAAAATCCTTGTCCCCGCTGCCCGGGACGGAGCCACCGAGTTATTAATGGCGTTTCCCCCCTCTCAATCCTTCATTTCCAAACCCAATTCCAACCCCCCGACCCCCAAACCGATCCCAAAAAAACCCCGTGCTGGTTACAAGTGCTACAGTGAAAAATTCAAATTACAGCGGAACGAGCCCCGGGAGCCGTCGGGTGAAGCACGAATCCGAGAGCTCCAAAATCCAAGCGGAATTCCGAGCAGGGAACGAGCTCGGGAAGCAGCAGCCTCTGGAAGCAAAGCTGGAGGAGCCGTGAGGGGATTTTGCCGGTGGGGAAATGGCTGCGGTTTCGGGATTGGGGTTGGGTTCTCTTCCCGATGTTCGGTCCCGAGGGACGAGGCCGGGATTCCCGTCCTTCCGTCCCCGCTACGCTCCCATCAGCATTCCCATGAAATCGGAGCCGTTCTGGATGGTGATGGGAGCCCCGGCGCCGTTGTCCACGAAGATGGAGGTGTACTGCCCGGCCTGCGGGAAAATCGGGATATCCGACGCGTTCCGGAGGGGAGAAAAAGAGGGAAAAATCCCAGGAACTGAGCAGCAGCTCCTGGGATCTGACCAAGCACTGGCTGGAAGGGATTTTGTGGTTTAAGATCCACCAGATCCTTCCTGGACCAGCACTTTTTGGGCTGGAGCGGCCACCCGTGCCTCAGATTCCCGGGAGATGGGGAATCCGATTGGAATCTCGGCAACGCCGGGGAAGAGTTGGGAAAGTGGAATATTTGCTGTCATTCCTTAGAGGAAAGGCGGGTTTTTTCCCTGTGGAATGGGAAACCCGGCTCTGGTTTTTCCTCCCACTGCTGCCCCAGGTGAGGAATTTCCCTCCCTTAATCCTAAATCCTTCCCCAGCTCCGGGCGAGAATCCAGGAAATCCCTCCACGGCCTGCGCGGGGATTCGGGGCAGCGATTCCTGGCGGATTCCCGGGGGATTCCCGGTGGATTCCCGGTTTTCCGGGACTCACCTGCAGCTGCAGCAGCCCATGGACGTAGATAGTGAAGATCCTGCTGTTGCTTTCCAGCCCAGCGATGACTTCCAGGGAGCTGAGGGGGGAAAGGAACGGATCAAACCCCTCGGGAAGCAACAGGGGGAAAATCGTCATATCCAGGGGATAACGGCAATGCTTGGGTAAGAACAGGAACATTTAGGTGATAATTGTCATATTTAGGTGATAATTGTCATATTTAGGTGATAATTGTAAAATTTAGGTGATAATTGTCATATTTAGGTGATAATTGTCATATTTAGGTGATAATTGTCATATTTAGGTGATAATTGTAATAGTTAGGTGATAATTGTCATATTTAGGTGATAATAGTAAAATTTAGGTGATAATTGTAATATTTAGGTGATAATAGTAAAATTTAGGTAATAATTGTAATATTTAGGTGGTAATCGTAATACTTAGGTAATAATAGTAAAATTTAGGTAATAATAGTAATATTTAGGCAATAATAGTAATGTCTAGGTAACAATAGTAAAATTTAGGTAACAATTGTAATATTTAGGTAACAATAGTAATATTTAGGTAATAATAGTAATATTTAGGCAATAATAGTAATATCTAGGTAAAACAGTAAAATAATTTAGGTAATAATAGTAATATTTAGGCAATAATAATAATATCTAGGTAATAATAGTAAAATTTAGGTAATAATAGTAATATTTAGGTGATAATAGTAGTATTTAGGTAATTATAGTAAAATTTAGGCAATAATAGTAATAACTAGGTAATAGTAGTAAAATTTAGGTACTAATATTAAAATCTAGGTAATAATAGTAATATTTAGGCAATAATAGTAAAATTTACCTAATAATAGTAAAATTTAGGTAATAGTAACATTTAGGCAATAATAGTAATATCTAGGTAATAAGAGTAATATCTAGGTAATAATAGTAAAATTTAGGTAATAATAGTAATATTTGGGCAATAATAGTAAAATTTAGGTAACAATAGTAAAATTTAGGTAACAATAGTAAAATTTAGGTAACAATAGTAAAATTTAGGTAACAACAGTAAAATTTAGGCGATCAGCACCGAAAAGCTTAAAGATGAAACCCAAACTAAGGCACAAAAAACCAAACAGGAATCAAACCTCCCCTCAGTCCCGAGGGGCCGGGAGCGAACCCCTCTGCCGGGGCACCCGCGTCCCCCCGGGAGCGGGCGGAAAGGTCGGGAATGGCGGGAAAGGGGCGGGAAAGGAGCGGGAAGAGCGACTCACGTGTGGGTGTGGCACAGGGACTCGATGCACACGAGCACGCGCACGCTGTCCCGGGCGCGCAGCGGCGCTCTGCTCCTCGCCTCGCCGCGCTCTGCGGACACGGAGGGGGGGAAACGTCGGCCTTTTCCCGGGAAATCCTGGGATTTGGGACGCCGCGGGCGTGGGGACTTCTCTACGGGGGTTGGGGTGAGGGTTTGGGGCCGGAGGTTCTCCCTGTGTCCGGTGGAGCCGGGGCCGAGCAGCTCCAGGGTGGATCCGCCATCGGTGGCAGAACCTCTGGGATAACGGATTTGGAAAAAAAGGGGGGAAAACCGCGCAACTGGGAAGAGAAGAGTGGGAATATGCAAGGAAAGGGACGCCCCAACAGGGAAAAAAACCCGGAAAAGCCGCCTCGGTGCAGCTCTACGCCGACATTCCCGTTATTTTTCCGATTGTATGGAAGGCTGAACTCGCGGGGGTCAATTTGCTCCCTAAACTCTGGCTCCGTAGGGAATGTCGGCTCGTTTGGTGCCGCGGAGGCTGCCAAGGGTACGAGAGGGCTTTTCCCTGGATTCAGGGGGATCCCGGGGGCAGCGCTCACCCACGTGGACGTTGGCCGAGAATTGGTAGATGCCGCCCACGGGCGCCGTGAACCTTCCCGTGGCCAGGTCCAGGCCGCTCCCCCGCAGGAAAGCTCCTTTGGCCAGCGGCTGCAACGGGAAAAACAGGGAAAAATGCGGAGCCTGAGCAGTTCCCGGCATTCCCAACGCTTATCTCCGCCCGGGATAAGGAGCCGGCCGAGCTGCAGGGGGACAGAGCGGGAGAAAATGGCTTTATCCCCACAGAGGGCCGTGCCAGAGGGGCTCTCTCCTGGAATTCCACACCCACAAAAGGGAAATGCTCAGTGGGAGAAAGAGCTGGAACTCCGTGCTCACTGCTGGGCACAGGGATCCCACATCCCTGTGCTGATCCTGTATCCCTGTGCTGATCCTGACTGCATCCCTGTGCTGCTCCTGCATCCCTGTGCTGATCCTGCATCCCTGTGCTGATCCTGACACCATCCCAGTGCTGTTCCTGCGTCCCAGTGCTGATCCTGCATCCCAGTGCTGATCCTGACTGCATCCCTGTGCTGATCCTGCATCCCTGTGCTGATCCTGTATCCCTGTGCTGATCCCATATCCCTGTGCTGATCCCATATCCCTGTGCTGATCCCATATCCCTGTGCTGCTCCTGACTCCATCCCTGTGCTGATCCTGACTCCATCCCTGTGCTGATCCTGCATCCCAGTGCTGCTCCTGACTCCATCCCTGTGCTGCTCCCAGTGGCCCCCACCGATGCTCTGTTCCCATTACTGGAGTCAAGGGATCCCTGCTATTCCCAAAAACTTCCCAAACGGGGCCAAGCCGCATCCCCAGGCTTAACCTGGATCCTTCTCCACTGTTTTTTTGCGGAGCCAAAACGCTCCTGGGGCTCTCCAGAGGTTTCCTACCCACTTTTGGTGGAAATCAGAGGGGTTTTTTTTGATTCTTGGAGATTCCATTTCGGTTCCCTTTTATCCCGGCCCTGCATTGAGCGGGACACCCAAACCCCGGCAAATCCAGCAGGGAGCTTCTCCCGGTGGCAGGGAAGTGCTTGGGATCAGATTATCCCGGCCAGGCTCCAATAATTCCGTGAGGAATGTTTATTGTTTGTTTTGGCCCCGCAGGGATTTGGCTGGAGCTGGGGAGAGGCTCCAGAGGGCCAGGGAATCCCGTGAGGCAGACTCTGCTCCCACCACAAGGGCGCTCCGGGCACTGGGAATGTGCCCCTGGATGCTGGGCAGGGAGACCGGGCCCAAACCGGGATTGTGGGACACGGGAGATGTTCAGGGCTGGCTCTGGGAAGGCTCTCCCAGAGCTGTGTCCCGAAAAATGGGTACAATATCCCAGAAATACACACTGCTGTGTCCCAAAAATACGCACTGATGTATCCCAAAAAACAGGCACAATATCCCAGAAATACACACTGCTGTGTCCCAAAAACAGGCACACAATATCCCAAAACCAAACACTGCTGTGTCCCAAAAACCAGGCACAATATCCCAAAACCAAACACTACCATATCCCAAAAAACAGGCACACAAGATCCCAGAAATACACACTGCTCTATCCCAAAAAACAAGCACTGCTGTATCCCAAAAAACAGGAATACACATTGCTGTATCCCAAAAAAACAGGCACACAGTGCTGTATCCCAAAACCCAGGCACTGCTGTATCCCAAAAAACAGGCATACAATATCCCAAAACCAAACACTGCTGTATCCCAAAAAACAGGAGTCCACACTGCTGTATCCCAAAAATACACACTCTGTATCCCAAAAAATCAGGAATCCGCACTGCTGTATCCCAAAAGCCAGGCACAAACACCGCTGTGTCCCAAACCCAACACGTTATCCAATCCCAAAAAGCCAAACTCGCGCTCTCTATCCCAAAAACCAGGCCCTGCTGCATCCCAAAGCCGAGCCCAATCCCAGAACTTCCAGCCCCGCGTGGCCAAAGGCGCCGGGGCCACGGTGCCGGATCCATTCCAAAAAGGGAGGGAAACGCCCTTGTCCCGGCTCCAGCAGGGAATTCATCCCCTTCCCACTCCTGTCCGCCACAGCCAGGGATCTGCAGCTTTCCCAGGAATCAAGGGAATGACGGGATGGGAATTCAGGCTCCGGTGCTCCGGGCTGGGGCACAAAGCGGGGATGGGTCCCAGGTTGGATTTAGCCTTGGAGGGCTTTTCCAAACCTCAGCGATTACGGGATTCCGGGATTAGAAATCCAGGTGGAACAGCAGCGGGATTTCTCAGGATTAAATTTTCCTTAGGATTTCGAATTTTAGGATCGTTCTCCAACCACAATTCCAACCCCACCGGCCGAGCACGGGAAGCGATTCCAGGCACCAGCGAATCCATGGAATGATAAAACATTCCTGTTCCTTCACGCCCTCCCTGCCTTGTTATTCTGCTCACAATGCGGGGTGAGGTTCCCTGGGAAAAATATTCCATGGAAACCCCTGCCAGGGCTGCTGCTGCCTCACAGGGCCCTCACCCTGCTGCTCCAAGCGATTTATTCCCTCCAGTTATCCCAGAAAGCAGCCCCAAATATCCCAGAATCCCGCAAAACCAAACCGAGGCTTCTCCCGCTCGGTTCATCCCAGCCGCTCCGTGGGTTTCTGCCAGCAGGAAAACAGGAGCCACTCCTGGAGAACTGGGATGGAAGCTCCCAGATCCGCATCTCCGGGATCACCGCAGTGCCTGGATTGGTCTTGTTAAGGAAAAGGATAATCCGGGCACAGGGATAGCCACAATCTCCCGATCCAGAATTCCAGAAGCAGGAACATTCAGCTGGACCTCAGGGCACTACAGAGCAGGAAAAGCTGGGCCCCCTTGAAGGGTTTGATTTCGGGGAGATTCCTGAGGGTAAATCCCACTTCCATGGCCTGGCAGTGCTTTCCATTCCTGCTGGGAAAAGCTTTTTCCCGAGAACTTCCAGCGTGAGGTGCAGGAGGGAGAGGAAAGGAGCCTCACCCCACACACCAAGGAAACTGTGAGGCCAAGACGGGGGGAATTTAACCTGGGAGGGTGGGAAAATTGATGGGAAAACTGATGGGAAAACTGATGGGAAAACCGATGGGAAAACTGATGGGAAAATTGATGGGAAAACTGATGGGAAAACCTCGGAGCTCAAGGTCAGAGCGACCCGGACAGCACAAACCAGAGGGCAGAGGGACGGGCCCAGCNGAGCTCAAGGTCAGAGCGGCCCGGACACCACAAACCAGAGGGCAGAGGGAGGGGCCCGGCTCAGGCTCTCTCCTCTATCCCAAAATGCTTTGGGAAAGCTCCAGATCCAGGAATCGGGATCAATCCCTGTTATCCCACCACGAATTATCCAGCTCTGGGCTCCTCCACACCGAACCGACGGAACGCTGGGCGAGGAATTCTCCCTCCTCCCTCCTCCTCGGGCTGTTCCAAGCCGACGTTCCCATCCCCGCGGGAGCCGCCTCCGTGTCCCTCCCTGCTGAATTCCCCTTTTCCGGAGCACAAGCCAAAACCAGACCCTTCTTGTCCCGGGCTGCAGCCGGGCCTTGGCATCCGGAGAATCCCAAACCTGCTCCGGGCCAGGAGCACTCGGGAAAGGAGCTGGGCACCCCATCCCTCCCCGGGCACGGGAAGCAGCCGCCCACGCTCCGCTGGCTGGGATGTGCTGGTTATTCCCATTTTCTCTGGCTGGGATGTGCTGGTTATTCCCATTTTCCCTGGCTGGGATGTGCTCGTCATTCCCATTTTCCCTGGCTGGGATGTGCTCGTCATTCCCATTTTCCCTGGCTGGGATGTGCTCGTCATTCCCATTTTCCCTGGCTGGGATGTGCTCGTCATTCCCATTTTTCCCTGCTCATGAATGAGGCAGCCCTGCCTGGCTGCCAGCACCCCCAGAGCTGCCAAGCCAAGCTTCCAGAGGGTTGGGAAGGATCCAGGAAAACACCTTGTTTAGGGCAGGGCTGCAGCTGCCACGAGTCCCTGGCAGGAAACCACCCCAAGGGTCGGGATTTTTCCCGTCACATTCCCTGTTCCTCCTCTTCAAACCCTTCCTGCCGCCCCTCAAAACATCCCTGAGGGCCTTGGTGGCACCGAGGGCTGGAATAATTCCATGATCCAATCCTGATTTGGGATCCGTTGTTGCTTTGCCTGAACTTTGCGCCGCGAACTCCGCTCCTCTTTGCCGCTGGAATGGTTATTCCAAGCGGAATGGTTATTCCAAGCGGAATGGTTATTCCAAGTGGAATGGTCATTCCAAGCAGAATGGTTATTCCAAGTGAAATGGTTATCCCAAGTTTTAATCCCCAATTCATCAGCTCGTTTGTACCCACGGTTATAACGACCCCTGCCGGTCGTTATGCCGGGATTATCATCCCAATTATAGATGGAAAATTCACCAGTCTTCCCTAAAACATTTATGGAAAGGATTTGAGGATCAGACCTGGCTCGGCTGACAAAATCCAGGCTTTTTATTTGGGCTCCCAAATCCGTAACCGATGGCTCCTGCCTCTGGCATTCCGCATTTGGATGTTGCTTTGGGCGTGCACCGGAAAAACCTCCACCTCCTCCTGGAGCTCTGGCAGCCTTGGGAATGCGCCCATTCCCTGGGGAGCCTGGTCAGTGCCCACCACCCTCCAGGGGAAGAACTTTTCCCTAAAATCCACCCTAACCCCGCCCTGGATCAGCTCCAGCCATTCCCAGGGCGCTATCCCTGATCCCAGGGAGCAGAGATCGGAGCTGCCCCCTCCAGCTGGACACACCAAGGGCCCCCAACTCCCCCAGACCCTTCTCCATCCTTTGGACGCTTCCTGATGGATTTATCCCATCCTTCCAACCCGAGGGGAGTTCCCGGCCGGGGTGGAGCCGCCCTCCGGAATTCCCTCTCACCGACTGGAAATTCTGGAGCTCCACCAGGGTTTTCTTGTCCACGAGCACCTGTCCCTTGAGCCGGCAGTGGAAAGCCTCCTCCACGCGCCTGCGGAATGGGATTCCCTCCAGGGAGAGCAGGAGCGGGGGCAGCTGGCTGGGATGGGCGGGCACGGCCGGGGATGCCCGGCGCTCCACGGCTTCTGCCGGGAAAACGGGGAAAAATCGGGAAAGAAAAGCTCAGTTTGAGGGTCCGGCCCTACAAAACCATCGATTTAGGGTCAGAAAATATTTTTGAATCCTGGTTTGGAAAGCTCTCGGTTTGGGGTTTTGGGATTTGGTTTTGGTGGGGCTTCATCCCAAAAAAAAAAAAACCCCAAAAGGTCTCCCAGCCTTTACCTTTTAAAATCTCCTTGAATTCCTGGAGAAGAATTTCCCGGGTCACTTCAGCTCCCGGCGCTCCCGGAGGTCCCTGGGGACCGGGGGGTCCCGGAGGCCCCACCAGGCCACGCTGAGGGAGCAAAGAGAGGAAAACGAGGGATTAGGAGCCGGGAATTGCGGTGATGGAGCGGGAAATCCTACAGGGATGTGGGGTGGTTTGTTCCCAGGGAATTCCTGTTTTCCTGGAAGAAGCTGCGTGGAAGGAAATCCTTAAAAGCGCCCGAGGAAAGTGTCACGTGATCCGGCATCGCTCAGCTCATCCCTTTGGAATAAACTGCTGGATTCATTTATCCTTTGGGATGCCTGGATTGGAAGCTCGTGGAAGGAGAGAGGGGGGGAAAAGAACAAAAAAAAGTTGATTTTATTTTTTACAGAGCAGAAAAAAATAACCCCAAAATTAAAAATAAAGGCCCGGCCCGAGCAGGGCTGGTCTGAACTGGGTGGAATTCCCACACTTCACCCCCCCAAAAAGGCTCCAAATTCTCAAAAAAATTGGGAAATTCAACCCAAAGGAAGGGGAATTCAGGGAATTGGGCACGATCCGGGCGGGAAGGGAAAGGGAGCGCGGGGGGAAGGGCCGGGGTGCCCCAAACCCACCAATTTCTTGTCCTTCCCTTTGCATCTCCTCTTGGAGCCGCTCCCGTCGTCCGGGCGGTGCACGAAGGAGATCCACGTCCTCCTGGGATCCGTGATCCGCGCGGCCGGAGGCTCCGGGAGCTGCGGACACACCGGGACCACGGCTCATCCCGCTGCTCCTTCCCAGCGGGATCAAATCTGCCCCCGGGAGCATCCCGAGGGTGTCCGGGAGGGATCGGGGAGAGCCCTCCGGGACCTTCTCCAGCGGCTGGGCCTCTGGAATCCTCTTGTATTCCGTGGAAAACTCGCCCGGATGCCAGGGATTGTTCCCCTGCTGGCACCCGGCCTTTCTCGGTTGGCTCCAAGTGATGAAAACGCACGGAAAACCTTGGAATGCTTCCCGAGTTTCCACTTTAACCAAAAAACCCCTGCCTGTGTTTGCTCCTGTCCCTTATCTCGTTTGATAAGGTTATTATTTAATTAACATTCCTTAATTACATTTCCAGTGCCTCTCAGGAGCAGAGGTTGCCTTGGATCTGCGGGAACATCCGGGAAAGAATTCCCCCTTGGAGCCGGGAGCAGCAACGGGAATTGGGGCAGAGGATGGAAAATTTTAACTGGGAAAACCCACGGGAAGCTCGTTTTGAAGGGAAAGGGCCGGAGATTGTGGGATCTGCTCTGGAAAATCCAGGAAGCAGCAAATCTTGGGATTCCAGCTCGAGGTTCCGAGGAATGTCGGAGCTGGTGGAAAACCTGGGAAGTTCCCCCTGCGGCACAAATCCAGGCTCTGGGGGGTGGAGGGGGATTTTTCCATGGATTCCCGGGCGGATGGGATCACAGTCATGGATTTCAAGCAGGTTTGGGGTCGGACAAAGAGCAGGATTGGGGGGAATTTCCCAAAAATCAGGGACGAGCAACGGGAGCTGTGGAACTCTGGGAAGCCAAACCTCTCTCCCCAATCCCACAAAATCGAAGTTGTCCCAAGATATTTCATTCCAGTTCCGGAATCGTGGGTTCTCCACGCTTCCCACGGGGCTGGGATTTCACGTGGATCGAAAAGAAGAGCAAATCCGAACGATTTTAAGGGATTTAGTTCATTATTGCAGCACCAAAATTGGGATTTTTTGCACTTCCGGGCACTTTTGCAGCCAAGGAGAAATCCCGCGCTTTCCCAAGGGGTTCCTGGAGCCGAATTTTATCGTTTGTTGCACCCAGGATCTAAACGACTTCCCAAAATTCCATTGGAAATTGATACAAATGGGATATCCCGGGAAATCCCAGGAGTTGTGGGATTTGTCCCCTCGCCAAACGCCCCCATGTTCCCGCTGGTTGTTGGGCCGCAGATTTTTGGGAAGCACAAGAAGCCCGGGACAGGTTTGGTGCCAAAACCATCGAATCCAGGGGGAAATATCCGTGGAATTTCCAGCACGGCCTGGGAGCTGCAGCTCATTCCTGCAACAAACAGTGCCGAATTTCCATGGAGAAATGAAGGAATTCCATGGAGAAATGAAGGATTCCATGGAGAAATGAAGGATTTCCATGGAGAAATGAAGGATTCCATGGAGAAATGAAGGATTCCATGGAGAAATGAAGGAATTCCATGGAGAAATGAAGGATTTCATCCCTGGTTTTCACAGCTCTCCCAAGGATTTCCCAAGTGGGACGTTTGGTCTCTCAGCCAAACCCAGGAGGGAATTCCTACCAAAATTCCCACTGGTTTGGGGTTGGAAAACGCCGCTCCTCCCTGCCCTTGACCACGAACCGTCCCCAGTGCTCAGGCCCTTCCTGAATTCCATGGATCCCATGGGATGGGTGGCTCTGGGGGAGGGATGATGTTTCTCCCCTCCTACCGGAAGGTTTTTCATGTTATTTCACAGGGAATCCCTGGGATATTCCTTGGAGCCCTCCTGGAAAAACAACATCTCCGGCCCGGATTCTCCCAGGGTTTTCCCGCTTGTCAGGCTCCCAAAAATCCTTTTCCCAAATGCAGCCGACGGGAATATTGGACTGAAAGCCGGGCAGGGTCAGTGCTCCGGCTGGAAACAGAAAATCAGATTATTCCGGGAGGTTTTATAACAAAGCAGCGGGATCCAGGCCTTGGGATCCGACACAGGGATTGGTGCTGGAAGGGACAGGCACGGCTGCAGGGTCCTGGAAAAACCCGGCAGGTTAAAGGCTCTGCATCCATGAAAACCCGGATTAAAACCGCTGCATCCATTAAAAAACCCCAGATTAGAAGCTCTGGATCCATAAAAAATCCAGATTAAAACCTCTACATCCATAAAAATCCAGATTAAAACCTCTGCATCCATAAAAAATCCAGATTAAACCTCTGGATCCATAAAAAATCCAGATTAAAACCTTTGCATCCATAAAAAAACCCAGATTAAAAGCTCTGCATCCATAAAAAAATCCAGATTAAAAGCTCTGCATCCATAAAAATTCCAGATTAAACCCTCTGGATCCATAAAAAATCCATATTTAAACCCTCTGGATCCATAAAAAATGCAGATTAAAAGCTCTGGATCCATAAAAAATCCAGATTAAACCCTCTGGATCCATAAAAAAATCCAGATTAAAACCTCTGCATCCATAAAAATCCAGCTATGAAATATGAAATATGAAATGTGAAATATGAAATATGAAACATAAAAAATTCCCTGGCCCAAGGAGCAGCCCGGACTTCACCTCCCAGCAATTCCAAGGGGGAAAAGTTCACGGCGCCCGAATCTGGGAGGGATTTTCCACCCAAAAATTTGGGTTGTCCCGTCCTTGCTGAACAAAACCTGCCCGGGGCCGAGCTCGTCCCGCATCCAGAGCTTTTCCAGGGATATTTTCCAGCATTCCCACAGGGAAACTGCGGCTCCCGACCAACGTCCGGTTTCGTGGATGCCCCGGGAGCTTCCCTGTGCTTTTTCCAGCCCCGACGGGTGGGAGAATCCATCGGGATGAAACAATTCCCGCTCGTTTTGGCCACGGGAACCCGCTCCGCTCGCGATCCGCGGCTTTTCCCACGGAGCCAAACGAATTCCAGGATAAAACTGGAAGGAAATCCAATCCCGCAAGGGCGGGACGCGGGAATTTTGGGAAGAGCGGAAAGGATGGAGCGGAGGCACCTGGAGAATTCCGCGTGGGCGCCGCCCGGCCCCGAAACATCCCAAAAAATCCGCGTTTTCCCATTCCCGGCGGGAATTGCCCGGGAATTGCGGTGGGGAAGGGTTTTGGGGCCGGGGCCGCCCAAGCCGAACCCTCCCGGAGCGGGGCATTCCCGGCGGCAGCGCGGAATTCCCGCTCCTTCCCGGCCGTTCCCGATTGTTCCCGGCGCGTTTGTTTGGGAATATCGCCATGGAGACCGCCGGCCCCAAAGCCGCTGATCAAAGCGGGGCCGGGAGGTCACCCCGGCGGGGGCGGGGGCGAGGGGCTGAGGGGCACAGGGATTCCTCCCTCCTCCCACCCCATCCCGCTCCCGACCCTAAAACCCGCCCCAAATCCCCCAAACCCCTCTGCTGTTCCCGAGCGTTCCATGGGAATATTCCATCCTCAAGGATTCTGGGTCTTGGGGGGGTCTGAGTAACTCCTTGGAAGTTTTCTGGTGTTTTCAGGCCTCGGGAATCCTCCCCAAAGGGATCCCGCCCTACAAAATTCCCTCATAAGTCACAGAGGCGCCAATTCCCACTTATGGACCAGCAGCGCCGTCCTGGATCCTTCCCTGGAGCCACAATCCCCTTGGACACGTCACCTGGCTGCTCCCAAAGCTGCTCATCCCTGATTTTCGGGCTCCGAGGGGAATTGGGGGGCGGTGCAGGGAAAGCTCAGCCGTGCCCGGGGGTTTAAAAACATTAATAATCCTAATAATTAATTCCTAACAATTAGAATTAATTCCCAATAATTCCTTGCCCCTTTTAAACCCGGTACAACCAGAACTCCAAAACGTCTCTCCCGGCTCCCGAGGGGCTGGAACTCCATCCCTGCGTGTCCCAAAACCCAAATCGCGGCGTTCCAGGCTTTGCTTCGGCGAGCCAGGGAAAAAAAAAAAAAAAACCCAAACAAAAATCAAAAATGCAAAAAGACAAAACTCAACCACTGAACCAAAACCAAGCAGAATTAACCCAGAAATCAAACAGATTGAACGGTTGGATCTTAAATCAACCAGGCCGCAGCATCCCTTTCCCGGCGGGAATAAGCCCCGGGGCCGCGGAACACCCACCTTGGGATGCGCGTGGAGCTCCTCGCTGTTGGACAGGCTGGAGTTGGAGCGCTCCGGGCGCTCCCGGGGCTCTTTCCTGCCCTTGCCGTCCCTGCGGGCCGCGCTGAGCACGCGTGGGCAGAGCTGCTGGCACAGCAGCGCGGCCACGAGCACCCACGGGCAGCCGCGCATCGCGGGCGACGGGCTTTTCTCCAAGGAAAAAAGTCGGGAATGACGAGGTTCGGAAAGGGTCCGAGCGGTGCCGGAGGGGCAGGAGGGACGGAGGCGGCGCCGGCCGAGGGGGCTCCGCTCAAGCGGGAGCCATGGGAATGGTGGGGATGGAGCGGTTTGGGAATGCGGAGCCCCTCCGGGAAGGAGGTGAGTCCGTGCAGCCTCTGGAAGCTTTACATAAATACGGGAGGCCCTGGAAAGTCCTGCCACCCACCTTGAAGGGGCTGCTCTGCCCCCCCAGATCCGGCTGGGAAGGCGTTTTAAAGGAATCGGCGCGGAAAGCTGGAAAAATCCAAGTGCTCGGGGCAGGGCCGAGAGCCCGAACTCATCGGGGGGGGCTCTGCCGGTTCCTCCTCACCGGGACATTCCCGTCGGGACCATTGGGAGCGGCGCGGTCAGTTCGGAGCGGCCGTGGATTCGTCCCATCCGTGCCCTCTGGAATGGCGCCTCAGTGCCAAGTCCTCATCCTTCCCTTCGGGGATGCTCGGGATCCGTAAAATCCAAGGAGCCGGGAGCATCCCCAGCTCAGCCTCGCGAGGAGCGGACGGATTCCTCACATCCCTGAAAGCTCAGGCAGTGGGAAGCGGAGCCCCCGGGGCTGTCCCCGAGTCCATGAGGAGCAGGTGAAGTTTTCCCGAGTTTTTCCTCCCTCTTCGGCCGAGTTTGTCCCCGCTTTTCCCGAAGGATGAGCGGCGAATCCCGGGCAGCCGGAGCTGTCAGGGCGCAGAACCTCGCGGCTTCCCCATCCCCGTCACCCTCTCCCCTCGCTCCAGGCGGGATTCCAGGTGCCTCCGAGGGTCCGGCTCCTCCGGCCGCTCCTTCCCAAGCTGGCGAAACCCCCGGGAAAGAAGGACTTGTTGCCCGAACGAGCTTCCATCAACTTCAAGAAAAGGAGGGGAAAAAAAAAAAAGGGAAAGAAAAAAAAAAGAAAAGGAGGAGGGCTCACATTCTAATGAGCTGTCAAGCCTCTTCTCCTCACATTCCCATTAAATTCCCGGCTAATGGAGCCGGCCCCGTGTGCCAGGCGGGTTTAAAGCGGTGCCCGTTCCCTGCTCCCTCCCCTCGGCCCTCCCCTTCCCTATCCCGGGGAAATCGCCCCCTTTTTTTTTCTGGGAGCTTTGGAAAAGCTCCACGGGAGCTCCAAAGCCGTGGCTCGGGGGGAGCCCCCAGCATCGCTCCGCACATGGATGCAGCAGAATTCCTGCTTTGTTTCCCGCTTGGTTCTGTCCCGTGGCCAGTTTTCCCTGTTTTCCCCCCTGCCCTCAGCACTGGGGGGGATTCCTGCACGGGTAGGGGGGTTGTTTATTTAAAAATAAGAGAAATCCAAAGGTTTTCATCCAGCAGCGCTTCCCAAGGGAGGTCTGGATGTGCTCGGACGCTGCAAATCCCCGGCAGCTCCCCAGCACCTGGAATGAATATTCCTGTTCTTTCCACAAGCGCAGAGCAAAGATTTCTCTGGGATTGCACCGGGAGAAAGTCCAGGAATGAGAAAAGCTTGAAAATCCCACAATTGGAAGCCCTTTATGCTGCCAGCAAGGAAGAAATCTGCTTTATTTTGACAATTCCTTTACCACGGCTTCTGTAATCCGAGGAATAATTCCCAGCACGGTTTTCCTTGGATTCTGCAGGGTGGATCAGGAGCAAAACTCTGGGTCTGTAACTCGGGGGAAACTGAGGCACAAACAGATCCGAGCACAAAACGGAGACGTGGAATAGAGAAATAACATTTTTTTAAAGTTTTTTTTACAGCATCTCTGGGGAGNATTTTTTTAACATTTTTTTTATAAAACCTCTGGGGGAAAAAAAAAAAAAAAAAAAAAAAGGAGTTTGGGAAAAGGAACCAAATCCCAAGGGGAAGTTCCCCAGCAGCTCAAGAGTTAAGAGCCCGTCCCCCCTCCCCCCCAGCGGCTCACATTCCATGAAAACGACGTGGCAGACTTTATTTGTTAATAATATTTAACTTTCTTCGGCGCCTTCTCCCCCTCCAGCCTGGATTTTTTCAGGTCGGTGGCAGACAAGCCCCGGATCCGCCGGAGCGCGGCCGATGACACATTAATGGGATCATCCGACACATTAATGGGATCATCCGACACATTAATGGGATCATCCGGCACATCCCGGCCAAGCGGCCCCGCGCTCCGGGGCCGGGCACGGCCGGGGAACGGGGAAGGGCTCGTCCTTCCCGTGCCGGGAGCCAAATCCCAGCGTGGATTCCGAGGGGAATCGATCCCGGCTGTGTTGGGAAGGGCGAGGGGGAGTCGCCTCCCGGAGATCCATCCCATCCACGGCCTTTTTCCCTGTTTGGGGCTGGAGCAAGCGTCGGCGCAGCTGCGCCCTCCTCTGCGACCTCCGATCCCGCGGCACCCGTAGGGAGTCGCTGGAATCGCATCCCGGCACTTCCAAAGCGTCCGGGTCTTGCCAAAGCGTCCCATTCCCACAAAAATAGGGGAATTCTGGTGTTGCGCTCCAAGTGCGGGAGCTCAGGATAACTGGGAAGTCACTGGGGGTCCCTTTCTCCCAGGATGAGAGGAAAGGGCTTGAAGTTGTTCCAAGGAAGGGCTGGATTGGATATTAGGGAATTTTTTTCCACGGGAAGGGTTGTAAAATATTGGATGAGACCGGACAGGGAAGTGCTGGAGCCACCATCCCTGGAAGTGCTCCGAAACCCATGGATGTGGCACCTGGGGCCGTCCTTTGGTGCTGCCCATCGAGGGGGACTCGACGATCCTGAAGGTTTTTTTCCAACCTGAACAATTCCATGATTCCATGAAAGACAACAGAGCTCAGCCTCACCACAGGAATAACGGGAATGCTGAAGAATGGAATAATATCAGTTCTGCACCAGGAAAAGGTGGAAGTGGAGAAAATATCCCAAGGAGGCACAGGAACGTTTCCCAGTTGTGGGAGAACAGGAATACAGGGTTTGGAAACGCTGGAAGTGAAGGGCCAGGCAGGAATTGTGCTCTGATCCTTCAATTCCCACTTCTGCAATTCCCCTTTTCCTCAGGACAGGCCTGCCCTAACTGCAAGGAATGATATCCAACGGGAAAAAGGGCAAGAGGGGGGTTTTTCCCAGTTGTTTACTGGAATTAAATAATTCCTAATCCCTGGCACAGAGATGGGGATTCCTGAGCCAGTGCAGTGGCTGGCACACCCCCCAATTCCTGCTCCTTAAGGATCAAGGGTATGGAAGGGATTCCTCCCTGGGAGGCTGGGGAGGCCCCGGCCCAGAATTCCCAGAGAAGCTGTGGCTGGCCCATCCCTGGAAGTGCCCAAGGCCAGGCTGGAGCAGCCTGGGATAGTGGGAGGTGTCCCTGGACATGGCAGGGGTGGAATGGGATGAGCTTTAAGGTCATTCCCACCCAAACCAGTCTGGGATTTTATAATCCCATGTAGAATCAGGCTCCCCAGGGAATGCTCACATTCCCAAGCCTTGGACAACGCTCCCAGGGATGCACAGGGTGGGATTGGTGGGGTGTCCCGGGCAGGACCAGGAGCTGGATCGGTGATCCTTGGGATCCCTTGCAGCTCAGGATATTCCACGATTCCCTAAAGACCCCTGCATTCCCGACCCGCTGGATCCCGACACCGCTGCGCCACCTCGTGGCCAAGCCACGGAAACACCGAGATTCCCGGAAAAACCGGGAAAATTCCTGCCGCTCCCAAGTTTTTCTCGCTCCCGGAGCGACCAGGTGGGAAATGACCCTGGGGAGGGCAAATTCCCGATAAATCCTAACGAACCAAAATTATCAGCAGAAATTATCCAAATCCATTCCAAAATTCCTTTTAGGAGCACAAGGTTTAAGGGAATAATTCTAATTATAAATGAGTTTGCTCTGCTGAAGAAAAGAGGGTGGCACTCACTGAGTGCTCCAAGAGAAGCTGGAAAATCCAGCTGGAACGGGAAAAAAAAATCAGGAGAAATGCAGTTTTCTCATCCATATATTGCTGTATTTATATGTATTTATGAATCAACTGAAATATTTCCAGCTCCATTCCTTCCCAGGGATTCCCTCCCCAAAAAGAGCCCCACGAAGCCTCGGTTTCATGATGAACGTTTATTAGGAACAAAGAACGTGACAACGCAGCCATTCCCACTCCTCAGGACACTCCCGGAGCGAGGGAACTTCCGGGACCTTGGAACCTCCAGGGAGAAAGGGGAGAACGACACAAAAATCCAGGATTTTTTTTAAAAAATGAAGAGCTCTTTGAAGGAGACCACAGAGCTGTGGTGTGGAAAAGCTCCCAGGCAGCCATTCCCAACCCTTTGACAGGAATCTAGGGAATTGCAGCATGGAAGTGAAGGGCCTGACCTTTATTCCAAGATCATATCCTGAGGGAGAGCTTTTAATTCCATGACAGGGCATGGGAATATTTCTGCATGGCACGGGATGGGTTCCTCCAGCCCTTGGGAAGATCAGACCCTGCACTATCAGGAAAACACAAACCAAACCTCCACAAAAGGGAATAAAAGGGAATAAATTCCATTTCCAAAGGCAAGGAGCTGGATGGAAACTCTTGTAAAGCCACAGGATGTTGTTCCCAGCATCCCACAAACGGTACCTGGAATGACTCTCGAGTCTTCCTCCAAATCCAGGGTATTAAAAACTGCAATTGGAATTTTGGGGTTTAAATACAACCAATTTTTAGGGGAAAAAACCGCAGCATTCCCAGGGTTTCACCAGAGGATTTTTGTTCCCAGTTGTGGCACTCACTAAAAGCAGGATCCACCCTCAGGTGTAGTTTAAGGCCCATTTCTTCTGCCATAAAAATCCTTTTATTCAACATTTCCAGGTGTTTTCCTTTGGGCTTGGTTAGGAACACATCCCAGACGAGGCACCCAAGGTCTCCTTGCCTTTGCCTTCATTTTTTTATGGATAAAAACTTCCATGAGAGAAGAGAAACAGGGATCAGCAGTGCAAGCAGGAAGGAAAAGGCATTGGGAGAACACAAAGGGGTCTGAGAGGGGCCGGGAGCTGCAGCAGCCTCAGCTCCGGGGGCTTCTCCCTGGAGAAAAAACATCCTGGGAAAAAAAAAGCCATCCCGAAAATCCCAGCCCTGCAGGAAAACCGGGACATTCCCTCTCTTCCCAGCCACACACAGCTCGGTGCCCCCTCTTTGACAAGAGCTGGTCAAGCACGTACAAGAGGTAAATTTAAAAACAAAAAGAGTTATAAATAAGATTTGGTAAAATTATAAAATAAGAAAAGAAAGAATGGAGGGTTTATAAATACATTTAAAATCCAGCCTTTCTCCAATGCCATCCTCACACGCCCTGACCCCTTCCCTGTGTCAGGGGAAAAAAAACTGCTTTAGGATTTCTTTAGAGCTGCTCTGCTTTTGGGAATTCCTACCTAGTGCAGGGAATTGGTCACGTTTGGATGCTCTGAGCTCATGGCTTAAAGAGACATTTTTGCTTAGAATTCATCGAGGGGAAACTTAAGAGAGATCTGGAAGTGAAAAGAAAGCAGTTCTGAGCACGTTCTTACACACATGAGGTAACATTTATTTGGGCTCTTCAGAATAATCCAAATAAGACTCTACAGTGAGATGCAGGGGGGGTTCTACCCCCGGGAGCATTTTTTTTTGTGGCATGACCAGGGGGTTCTGCCCCCACTTCTGAAAGGCACAGCAAGTTTGCCTCTGAAACAAAAGAGAAAATGAAGCGAGAAGGGAAAAAAAAAATAAAATAAAAATCAAGCAAACTGGAATTTTAAAAAAGTCATTTTGGAGAGATTTTTGAAGTTTAGTGTTTATCCACAGTGCTGGGAGCCCGTGGAAAACATCAGGGTTTTGTTTGTCAACACCTGAAGTGAGGAACTCACACCTAAAAGCAAAAAGTTTTTGAGATCCCAGATGAATGTTGGGGTTGGGGTTTTTAAAGAGCTGAAGGAGAACTCCAAGTGAGCAAGTGGGACTCAAGGTGAGGGTTCAGCTCAGCAGAGGAGCTCAGCTGACTCTGAGGGAGCTGCTTGGTTATTCACACTCCAAATGTTTGACTTTTTACCTGCCCGGGTGCTGTTCCCTCAATTCCCAGCCCTAATTTCCCAACAGGAAAAGTCCCCAAATGAAAATCTCCCAAGTGAACGACTCCAAACCGACGCTGGGTGTGGGCATTCCCGCTCATCCCAAAGCTTTTCTTCCTTGCTGAGGGCCAAGAGCTGCACCTGTGCAGCCCCAAGAGAACCTGCAGTGACACTGTGAGGGTTTGACAGCACATGGGACACACGTGGTGTTATTTCTCACTTATCACTTACTGGCCAGACAGGCAATGCTGGGCATTCTGTTTGAAATAAAATCGATTTTCTGTAGCATCAACGTTCACCAAACCCTTCCCAAGCCCACGTGGAATCTCTGCCCGGATCACTGGACACCCGCCCAGGCTCTCCCCTAAGGAAAAGCAAAGGAGATGCAGGAATGGTGGAACTTTAAAAACCGGTGAATGAAGTAAAAAGCCTCGTTTGCTGAAGATTTTCAATCGTCAAACCACAGGTGGAGAACTCTGCAAATCAAAGCATTACCAATGAAGAGCCTCATCAATAAGGCTTTGACTTCTCACCGCCAGAGAGCAGCCAAGCTCTGCCGAGCCCCAACCACCCCCACGGGCCAACACGGGTTTCACTTGGAACAAAACCACCCCAAACCTTTATCCCAGTGCCAGAGCCAGCTGCCCAAAGAGTCCCACTCCTCCTGCAACTACCGCTACGTTTGGTCTTGGGGTTTTGGGTGGTTGTTGTGTTTCTGCTCTCCTCATTCTTGCGCTATGCTCCTCAGGACGTACTTCACTGTGTAGGCAAAGGCAGCAAAGCCCACGATGACAAACAAGTTCGCCAGGGCTCCTCCCAAGAGTCCGTGGTTCCTGTTGGGCTGCTGCAGCCCGGGGGCGTTGCCGGGGGCCAGGGCCACGTGCCCGTTGAGCAGGGGGAGCCCGTTGTGCCCGTAGTGGGCGTCCCCGTCCGGGACCACGTCCGGCAGCGGCAGCGCCGCGGGTCTGGAGCTCAGCTCTTCCTGGGCTTTCTGCTTTTGTTTGATCTCCTGCAGAGGGGAAAGAGAGAGGTGAGTGGTGGGGAGTGGAGAGCTCAGAACACGAGTTCTTGAGTGAATTTCTAGGGTAGGGCTCTTTCATTGTAATAAATGAGTCGTGTTGCAGTTGTACCGGGAGGTCCCCAGCGCCTCCCGAGTGAGCAGCGTCGGTTCTTGGCACCCACAATCAGCAGCCAAAATTTTGGCCGTTTTAGTTTTCTAAGGTTTTTTTTCCAGGAATGAGAAGGTCCTGCGTGTCCAGGTTGTTTTGAACACGAGACATTAGAAAAAATTAAAGGCACCACAGGAGTTTAGAAGGGTTAGGACTGCAAATATTCCATGTTGAAGTATCTGCTGCTGCCTTCAGTTTCCCAGGGATTGAGGTACTGGCAAAGCAGGGAGGATTTCCAGTCCTCTGGCATTCTTGTAACTGGTAAGAAAACAAAAGGAAACCTTCCCATTCTTATTTATATCTCCCTGAGGAAGAGAGGAAACAGAGATAAAGCTTTTCTCTTCCAGAAGGAAACAGAGGGAGGATGGTTCTTAAACCAGAGCTTTGTGAACAGCTTTAAGAACAGGAACAGAGGAATCAAACCTGAAACCCCACACAGCCCAAAACACACATGGAGAAGGGAAGAGCTGGGAAAAGGCTCTTTTCCCCACTTTCCTGCAGTCTTTATTCTGTGTGCAATAATTCAGACTTTTTAAAAGCCTTCCAAGATTAACAAAGGTATTTCCAGTCTGGGAAAAACCCTGACCAGGAGCTGACAGAGAAACTGAACAACTACAGAAACCCAAATTGTTTTGGGGATGAATTCCCTTACCTCCACCACTTCAGGGAAGAGCTCACAGAAGACTTTATCTTTTAAATTGAACGCTAAGCTCTGTGCAGCGAGCTGCCTTTTCTGGGGAGGAAACAGAGATTATCAGCACTTACACACAAATTAAACAAATATATTTTAATTCATCATCTGATTTCCCACAAGAACAGTGCAAACTGAGTGGTTGGTAGATTTAAAACATCGAATTTGTGAGCATTATTCACTACAAGAGATGTTTATAGGCATGAATGGTGTTAATCCTTCACCTGTGGGACACAAAGTCCCAACCCCACTGTTTATTCCCGAGATATCCAAGTGCCACCTGCTGCTGTTTTCCCATTCCCAAAGGTGCCAGCAGGCCCATCCCCCCCTCTGGAACTCACAGTGAACTCGGATGTCTCTATGCTGCCCAGGGTGGGGCCCTTTTCCACCATGAAACTGAGGAGGCCCGTCAGGATGGTGGACACCGACCAAGCTGGATTCCAGGTATCCGGGTGGAAATCGGTGATGGAAAGACACAACCTTCAAAAAAAAACAGGCACAGGGCTTTGGGTTGGCCACGGGGCTGAGGGCCAAGCATGCAAAGAGCTGCAAAGGTGTTCATTGCTCAAGGGTTAGAAGAAAATCCTTACCTTGTGTTACACTTAAACCTTCCATTAGGTGTAATCATATAAATACTAGGAGGTTTAAAAGGGAATTCTCTGGGGAATATTAGTTTCCCATGATAATAGCCACCTGCATCACACAGAGAGAGCAGTTACTGATTGTGCATCAAGATGAACTCCTCAGCTACCCAAAACGGGGCAAATAAACCCCCCCTGCTTCTGCCTTCTCCCCCTGGCACTCCAGAGAGCAAACCCTCCATCCTGTCCCTCCAAAACACGGGAATAACAATCCAAACCTGCACCACATTTGCTCCGGAGGAATTTTCTCACTTCCTCTCTTATTTTCTGCTGGCAAGCCCAGGATATATTTAAGGAAAACCAGCCCAAGTGTATTTAAGACAACACAAACTGCTGATTTTTCCATTGCAAACACAATCCTGTGAAGAATCCAAATTCAAACAGCGTTTTTTCCAGCAGCCACTGGGAAATGTGTGACTACAACCAATGAATAAGGCTTTTACATTCCCAGCTTCCTCCAGAGAAATTCATAAGGAAAATTTTTATCTCTGAGAACAATTTTTATCCCTGAAAACATTTCTGTGGTAGCAAAACACGACTTTTTGACATGATCTTTGTCATATTTTAGAGAATACCTGCTCCAAAACCTTCAGGAGTTTAATAAGAATATATTTGTCTTCAGTTTAACCTAAATCTTATTTTATTAAACCCTTAATAACAGCAAAATGCCTGCCAGCAGCACCACTATCCCTTTCCAACAAGCTTTCAGACAATTCCCTGAGAGTTTTTGGAGCTCTTTTTAGTGGTTTTATTTCACCCCTTCCAACCACCACGTGCAGGGTTTTACCTTCGTAGGGGGTCATTTCAGGCCCTCGTACCACATAGTGCCTGGAAAAGAAGGGAAATGAAACGCTGGGAAAACCGCACAACAGCCGCCGATATCCCAAAAAAAAAAAAAAAATCAGGATTAAGCTCATCCAAACAAAGCTTCCTCCTCCACCTCCCCACACCAAGGCTGCAGGAGAGAGGGAGTCAGACCTGATGGCCTGGAAAAGCTTGTTCCGGCCACGAGCGGGAACGGTCCATCCCGATTCCCATCCCAGCTCTTACCATTCCAGGATATTGGATGGGAGGGGCTCTGCACAGATGTAAGGCACTGGATCTTTCTTAATTCTCAGGTAGTCTTGTTTAAGCCTCTGGGTTGCTGTGGTTGGTGCTCTCTTGTTACTGTTGTTGCTCATCTAATGAAAAGCATTAATAAATAGCATTTAATGGACGCAGAGCTTCGTGCAACGCTGCTCCACGTTCTGCAAAATCCACCTGATGGATCATATTTAAAAGATAAATTAAATTATCTTGACTTTTAAGCAGCAAGAATCATGAAAAATCTTAACATAATCCCAAGAGATGTCTGAACTGCGGGATCCTTGGGAGTCTCTTCCAGCTTGGGATATTTTACTCCATTCCATTCCATCCTAAAGGTCTTTTGGAGTAAATAAATATAGATTTACCCCTGTTTTAAATTAAATTTATCTGGTTTCAGCGCTCTGAAATAAATAACAAGACACCACCAAAGAACTTGGGGGTGCAGGACTTTGAATTTCTGGTTATTCCCTTTCAGATAAATAAAACCTCATCCAAAAGGAGACAAGTCAGGGAGAGGGGAGGAAATTCCACATGCTGCTTCCAGGACAAAGGAAGCACCAACCCTTCTAATTCAGCCACAGAACCCACACCAATTAACAGCTGCTATTTAATTCACTTTCCCCCCAGCAGTTTAGGGAGTTCATTGGTTTTATCCATGGAAATTCAAGCAGGAATAAATAAAAAGATAAATCAATGTCTACAATAACATGAAATAGACGTTAAAATTCCTCTAGGCTTCCCTATTCTTTTACCACAAACAGATAAGGTTTATTAAAAAAATAACATTTAACCCACGAGTAACAATTGTATGGGGTCAAATATTCAACCTCCACTCAGAATAAACTCGTTTAACCCGGATTTTGTCAGAATTGCTGTAAATCATTGACTTAAACCCGTAGTATTTTTTTAAAGTCACATCTCTAGAAATTAAGATTTTTTTTTTCTCTAAAGAAGCCGGCTTTGACTTAGAAGTATAAATTAAATATCCTTTTCTTTTAACACAATTATTTGTTCTGATTTCTATTCCATAGCCACCCTCACTACAGGCTGCAAAAAGCACTGGAATAATTTAATTATTGGCATTTCAACACGCCTCAAACCCTCACGTGGAAGAACATTTGCATGCGAAACGCGGAAAATGAAGGGCTACGACCGCAAATCCCGATTTCCCACTTGGACAACACCACAGTGGAGCACAAGAACCGAGGGAGCAAAAGAGGACGGCGAGGGAGGGAAAGGACGGAGGGGGAGAGGGGGAAAAGGGGAAAAAGGGGGAGAAAGAGGAAAGGAGGAACTGAAAGGGAGAAAAGGGAGGAGGTGAGAGAAGAAAGGTGAAAGGAAGGGGAGGAAGGGACAAGCAGAGAGGGAAGAAGAGGGGGAAACGGAGGGAGATGGGAAAGGGAGGGAGGGAGAAGGAGAAAGGGAAGGAGAAGGGGACGAGGGGGTGAGAGGGAGGCA
>VZRJ01006584.1:79962-108325 GCA_013397565.1 Ptilonorhynchus violaceus
AGCGCTGAGGGGAGGAAGGGCAGGGGAGGGCTCGGGTGTGAACGCGCTCCTTGTCACGACAGAAAGGCGGGGTCGCAGCGTGTCCCGAGCTGGGAGGGAGCCGCGGGATCAGCCGGGCCCGCACAGACCCCCCGGCGGTCCCGGCCTGGGCTGAGCGCGGCGTCCGAACGCTCCCGCAGGGAGCAGGGTCGGGGCCGTGGCAGATCCTGAGGGGGAAGGGACCCACAACGAGCATCGAAATCCAGCTCAGTGTTGTATTTGGAAGGGATCGCGGCGTTTCCTGCTTTGTCTTTCCTGAGGAATTTGCCATAGGTGGTGGTTTTTTTGCGATAAGTCGGAATATTTTCCTCGCATTGCCGGTGTTATAAAATGGAAGTGGAGAGAGGCTGTTCATGAGCGCGGAGTGACAGGACAAGGGGGAACGGCTTCAGGATTTAGATGGATATTGAGAAGAAAGTCTTTCCTGTGAGGGTGGTGAGGCCCGGGGATGGAATTCCCAAAGAATTTGTGGCTGCCCCATCCCTGGAAGTGTCCAGGGCCAGCTTGGAGCAACCTGGGATAGTGGAACCCTGGGGGTTGTAAATAAATGATCTTTAAGGCTCCTCCCAACCCAAACCCTTCCATTATTCTACGAGATTTTATTTTTATTTATTATTTTTAACCTTTATTGCCTTCGGCGAAACGAAAAGGCAGGAAAGGAAATGATTGATTTGCCCAAAGAACTTAAAACAGACTCACAGACAGGTGATCCTTGTGGGTCCCTTCCAACTGGGAATATTCTGGGACTCCGTGGCTGCAATAAAGGCCGGAATTTGTCTCATTCTTCCAAAAAACCAGGGATTTTCCATGGGAGTAATTCCTGCCGTGCCCTGGGGGGTACCCAGCAGAGGGCACTGGCAGCTCACGGGATTTTTAATCTCTCAGTTCTCTCTGTTGCCAGAATAACAGATTTTTGTCCTGAATTTCCCTCCCTGCCATGGATTTGTGGAGTTTTCATCCACAGCAAGAAGGAATAAAAATGAAATGACGGCGCTGTCGTTGCCTGTGGGGGGAAATCGCACCTGAAACCACCCAAATATTTTAAATTTCAGTTTCTGCTGTGTTTCTGTGAGTCTGATTTGGGGATTTTCCATTTGCTGAGAGGTGTAAAAATCGTAATTTCCTTACAGTTTCGTTTCAAATGTCTCGTGTTTTCCATGATTACCTCAGATTTCAATCCCCAAACCAGGATATTTAATACACAAAATGTTCACCTCTGTGGCCACCTCAAATCTTTTTGGATTTAGCGAAATTTACCCAACCAAATCCTTTCCTTTGAACGGGTTTGGCTCTGAAGCCAGGAAATATTCCCAGGAAAAAATGGTTTGCTTCAAACCAGGAGCAATAATTAATGCTTTTTGTTTTAATCTCTTGTGTCTAATCTGAGCTCACAGCTCACAAATGCCTGAAAGGTTTTGCAGAACAAAAGGAAGTTTTATTTTAAATTATTACAGTGTACAAAACCAAGGTATTGTTGGAATGCTTTATTACCTTCCATGTATTTGTCCTAATAAATCCCCTCAGGAAAACACAGACCTGCTTGTACACCTTTTTTCCTCAGGATAATTAGCTTTTTTTTTTAAACTCAGCTGCGCCATTTGGGGGGGTTTTCTTGGTGTTTTTACCCTGGAATTCCAACTAAAACATCCAAATTTGGAAATATGGGGAACGTGAACCTGGAGCAGAGGCCAAGATCCAAAAAACAGGACTTGGAATTTGTTTCATGGATGGTTCCTGGACACAGAATGGAATCAGAATTCAGAATTTGCTTCAGTGACTCCACCAAATGTGGAATTTCCTGCCCCATTCCACACATCCAGTCCCATGAGGATTTGGAAAATCCATCCCAGATTCGAGCCAAAGCCCCAGGGATCAGGAAAGAGGGGGATTTGGGAATGTTCCACCCAAATTGTGGTGGGGATTGAGGGGAGGAAAGAATTCCAGGGGAAAGGGCACTGTGCCAACCTTGATCCAAGGGGGACAAACAATTCCGAGCCTCGGAGTTTCCTCAAGGCACGGCTGGAAGTGGCTCAGGGATGCTGGAGAAGCCCATTTTTCATTTATTCTCCAGAAAAACCTGTGCCCCAGCTGTTCCCTGGATTATCTCAGTGAGAATTTGGGATTGTGCACTGATAAATGTTGCTGGATTTTAAACTCTGAACTTTTTAAAGAGCATTTATTCCGTTGGGGGACGTCAAACTCCCCCAAGTTCAGGGGTTTTGCTGCTTGGGGAGAGGCTTCAACAGAAGGCATTTGGAATTCCGGACTTTATTAAAGGCAGAAGGATTTCTGTTCAATCCACAGAGGGAATTCCTCCCTGGGAGGGTGGGGAGGCCCTGGCAGAGAATTCCCAGAGAAGCTGTGGCTGCCCCATCCCTGGAAGTGCCCAAGGCCACCCATCCTCCTGTCCCTGAGCCTGCATCCAGCTCGAGACATCCCTGACCAGAAATCCTTCCGAGGTCTTTCCGTGAGAGCACAGAACTTCAACACCAACGTCCTGGCCGGATTCGGTTCCAGTAATTACATCCTGCCTTCCTGAATTCCCATTCCAGGTGCATGGGAGGTGCATCACTTCCAGGTCCAAACGATGAGCAATGGCATCTGCATGAAAGCCTCTTTCCCATCCCAAACAGTCCCATTTCCTTGAGGGATTTGTTGTGATGTCCTCAGAAAGTGCTCCTAAGTCACTGCTTAGGAGCCAAAAGCCAATTTAGAGGGATTTTCCCTTTATTTATTTTCCTTCTTTTTGGCTCTTTGTCCTCCCAAGGGGTTTTATGGCTTTACCAGGGTGCCTTTTCCTGAATAATTTTCCCTCAGTCACTGTTTTGCCTCCTGGAATTAATACCTCCTGGAACTGTGCTATTTTCCAGAATTCCCCAAACCTGTCGATCCTTTGGCAAGCTGATCCCCATTATTTTTCCCGGTGGGAACTCATCTCTGGCTCACGGACACCTTTGCTCACCTGAGCCTCTGACTCATCCCGGATCACGAGGGAATTACTCAGCTCTTTCCAGGCTCCATTTTTCTCCTGGTCCAAAGGAGGGATGGTTTTATTTATCCAGCTTTACCGGGAGCAGGAATGATTCATCCTTCGGTGAGTCTCCGCACCAAAGGTTCCGCGTCATCCCGGTGAATCATTCCCTTTGTTTTCCCTCCTCGCCGCTGTCAATCGATGCCCTTCGTTTATGGGACAAATCCCTCTTCCCAGGCTCATTCCCGCCGTGATTTCCTTCCTTTCCTCCCGAGCCTGGGGTGACCCAAATGGGATGCCAAGAAACGGATCCCAAGCAGCGCCAAATCCCTGATAAATCCGCTGGAATCAAAGCCTTTTCCCCTCGGATTTCCTGCCCTGCCCGACCTCGGCCGGGCATGACCTCGGTGATGATTGACAGGGGAGGTAGGAAATGATCCAGGCACGTTCCTGACTCAGAGGGAGGAAAGCTCCGCGCTCTTCCTTATTTATCCCACCCGCGCCGCTCCAGCGGCTCCAGCACGAGGATCCGGATCCCACCCTGCCTTTCCCAAGGGATAATTGGGGCAGAGCCATCCGTGGCCCGGCGCTGACATCACCCGGAGGTGCGAGGACAACTGTGCTGTGACATTCCAGTTCCTCCCGGCTGTGCATCACTTTCCCTGGGAGCCTTTCCCTGCTCCCACGGGCTCTCCCGTGGGATGGGAGCTCTCCGTGCCCGGTGCCCGGCATTAATTGGTTATTAAGTGGTAATAACTCCAATCGGATGGGTCCTCTCCGAAGCCTTTCCAGGGGCTGTGCTTTCCTGGTTGCCGAACTTCCTTTAAATCCAGGGAATGTCTGCCCGGATCTCTCCGGAAAATCGTTCCTCGTGGAATCGGCTGCAATTCCATAGTGAGGTTTTGTGGCAAAATATTGTTTCTTCAATGTTTAAAATAGAATAATGATTAGAACATAAGAAGAATTTAGAAGGTCCTTGCTGAGCTGAGCAGGGCTTGGTTTCCCTCACAAATGAGCTGCTTTCCTCAAGTTTTGGACAAATATGGCCCTGCCAGGACCCAAAGGAATCGTTCCCAGCGCTGACAGGAGGAATTGGACCCTTCAATGATGAAATATTCCCTGTAAATCCTTGCTCTCCCACTCCTCCTCCTCATTTTTTTCCTTTTATGCCCACTGGGTGCCACCAGGATGGTTGGCTCAGAGTCAGGAAGCACATCCCAGTGCTTTTCAGCCAGGAGTGGATAAACATTTCCCTCTTTGCTGCAGTTTTGGAATTATCGGTACAAATAATTCCCGGGATTTCTATTTTCCAATTTCTAAATTCCAGTTTCTAATTGCTCAGTCTCTGGGCAGCTGAGTAATCAAAATACATCAGGAATAAGGGCCAGGCAGGAGGATTTCCCGTGGCACATGGAATGACAGAATCATGTTCCACCTCAGTTTGTAGGGAATATTCCTGGCAGCGTATCCTGGATTGTTTCCTCCCGAGGGATGCTCAGGGCATGCTCTGAACTCTGGGACGGATCCGTTTTGTTCATCCCAACGGCTGCTGATCCAAAGTCATCCAGGTTTTTAACGGGATAGAATGGGGAGTGGATGTTTGCTGCCAAAACCCGCTGGAAGATTCCAGACAAAAACACAGGGGATAATGAGGAAAACCAGGAAAAAAATGCCAGGGATAATGAAGAAAAACAAGGTGTTTTATCTGAAGACAATTTTCAAAACAAATACAAAAACCATGGTGGGTCTAAGAGTCAGTCCCTGTGGGAGGAGTGAACTCAGCTCTCCAAGAGGAAGAGCAATTCCAGAAAAAAACCAGCAGGGGAAGGATCTAAACATTCCCTTCTGGAGGCGAATTACATGGATTGCCTGGGAATTGCCGGGGACAAACGCTCCTGATCTGGAGATCTCCGACAGACGGGCCTGGAAGTGGAAATAATCTCCAGATCTGCTGGGCTGAGAGGAAATCTCTGGCATTGAGCAACAATTTTCCCTTGGAAAGCACCTGCAGGGCTGTTAACCCCGGAGCGGGCAGTTGGGAATTCGGGAATGCGTTGCCGTTGGTTTTGTGCTTCTGGTGGGGAAAACGAAATCTCCTCTTCTGTGCTCGTTGTTCATTTTGTCTGGGAGTTTTTGGGTCTTTTTTTCCTTTGGATGTGCTGGGAAAAAGCCCCAAATCTCCTTGGCAAACAGGGACGCTCCTACAAATGTAGGATAGAGGATTGGAGCAAACGGTTGTGAAGAATTTGGAGAGTTCTGCCTTTGTTTGGGGTGAATCCAGTGAGGAAGCTCAGAATCCCACACTGGTTTGGGTCGGAAGGGACCTTAAACCCCGCCCAGCTCCAACCCCAACACCTTCCACCATCCCAGGCTGCTCCAACCCGGCCTTGGACACTTCCAGGGATGGGGCACCTTCTCTGGGAAATCAATCCCACCCTCACAGGGAGGAATTCCTTCCCGATATCCCATCCAAACCCTCCCCCTGTCACTCCAAAGCCATTCCCCCTTATCCTGCCACTCCAATTCCTGCTGAGGTGTCCCTGGGGACATCCCCAGGCCCCTCCTGCTCACGAGCCATTCCTGCTCCATCCCTTTTGGGGGTTGTTTGGGGGATTTCTGCTGGTGCTGAACGGACAGGTCAGACCAGGAATATTTGTGCCCTCTTCCCTGCAGGTTACTCATGGAGGAAATGGGTCCTGGCAGTCACGTGGCAGCATTTTTACTCCTTGACTGGTGAGTAAAGATGTTTTTGGGGGCGTGAAAAAAATTCAATCCAACTGTTTAACGGCAAATCTTAGGGTTTACAGGGCAAATCTGGCGCTTCCCATATTTAATGTACGGAAATAATGTCAATAAACACCCCCTAAACCTCAGAGCAAAGGGGATATTTGGGGTCTCCCCAATAATTCCAAAATAAGTCATCCCATGCCATTGCATCAGGGATTTCGGATGGCCTTCGGCATCGTTTAAAGGCCCCAAAACGATCCCTTTTTGAAAGCCACCTCTTCCCTGCAGCCACACCGCTCCCCTGAGGCTTTCCCTGCATCCAGGGCCGTATTCCCGTGCTTCTTTCAACTTCGTGCAGAGCTCCGTTGCCATTCCCGACCCCATCCGCGGCCAGAGCCGCTCTTGGGAGAAGGCGGGGAAACCCTCCGGAGCTCTCTGCCGGAAAACACGGCCTGGGAGCTGAATTGATCCCAGAAAAAGCAGCCTTGGAGAGAGGAGCGGGAGCTGCCACAGGCCCTTATGTAATAGCAGGTTTCAGGGAGTGATTTGCTAATGACTGTTTTGCCCTTGCGCAGTTTGTTCCCGGTTTCTTCATTCCCTCCTTCCCTGGTGCCACACTGGAGCACTTCTTCCTCTTGTTGACAGCTGTTCCCGGCCCCAGCAGGGAAGGCTGAAGTTCCTGGATTGATTAACCCGCTGGGAATTGCTGCTGAGCATCGGGAACGGGGTTTTGGGGACTGTTGTGCCGGAAGAAAGGAGCCAGGAGCGCTCTCCGCCTCTTTTTTCCAGGAGCTCGAGCCGCTGCTTGGGGAATTTTTGGCTTCCTCCAGGACGGAGTGATGGTATCTGGGATTCCAGGATGGTTGCACCTCGCGTGTCCGCAGAGCCAGGAGGTTTGGCTGGCGTGTTCCCGACTCTGCCGGTCCTGATCGCCTCGGCATTCCTACGGATCCTGCACGGGCGCTGGAGCGGGATAAAAACCCATCCAGCACCGAGCAGGGGCTCCTCACCCTGTGAATCCTTGGAATTAGCTGGGGGGGTGACAGGTCTGGGGTGGGGGTTCAGCCCCGATGAGGACCCCTGAGTAAAGAAACAAGACGAGGAAGAAGAAAAGCCAAAAAAGCAGGAGGTGTTATCCCAGAGGGATGCCAGGAGCAGCTCCGGACCTCTTACTCAGACCGGTGAGTGAGTGCAAATGAATGCTCCGTCATCCTGGGAGCCTCCGGGATTTTGGGGCCGGCGCTGGATTTTATCCCTCTGGTGGGGGCCGGGCCGAGGGCAGGGCTGACGTGGAGCCTCCTCATTCCAGAGGGGGTAATTAAGGAATATTTCCACGGCCGGTGATTAGCAGATTATTCATGTGCTCACGGCCGGGATTGCTGTGGGGTCGGGAGGATGCGCCGGGGAGCTGAAACTCGGGAGAATCCCATGGCTCGGGGAGTGTTCGGAGCAGGTTTGGCAGCGTGGGGAGCTGCCCTGGCACCAGGGACGCGCAGAGGGTGCCATCCTATCCCTGCGGGCACAGCTCCCCGCGCATTCCAGGGAAATCCCCCAGATGTGGCTCGAAGCATCGCCAAAAAGAGCAATCCTGGGATCCTCAGGGGGGAATTCTGGCGTGCGGAGCTCCAGGAGCTGAGGGGAACATCCAAACCCGGAGGGAATCAGGAGCGCTCGGGGCAGGATCGGGAGGAGAAGTGAAGCAACGCTTGGAACTTCTCCAGGGCAAGCCCTGGCTTTTCCCTGCCTCCTGAAGAGACCTGGATTGTGCCTTGAGAGGGTGACAGAGAGGCTTGGGAGAGCCGGGATTGGGAAAAACAGAGGCAGAGCCAGCTCCGGTCCCTGCAAGCCACAAAGGCATGGAGGGAGCGCTGGGAGTTCCTGGAGTTGCCCACAGGAGTTTGTCCGGAGTGGGAGGAGGAATGGACTGGCTTGTCCAGTGGCCGTGAGGAAAGCAGGGAGAGGGAGATCCCACAAAACCAGAGGGGACAGTGCTGAGGCCACGTAGCAGGACTGGGCTGGTGTGGGGGGGGAGAAAAGGTGGGAAGGGAGTTTGGCAGAGCAAGCTGGGGCATTCCAGGGGAATCAACCCCGTCCATGCGGGAAGGAGGGATGGGAGTAGGGCAAGATTTGCTAAAATCAGGATTAAACTCTCTGGAGAAGCTCCCCAGTGCAGGATTCATCCCTGCTCCACATCCCGTCCCCCGCTGCAGGGAACGGGCACCGAGGGCTGCTCTTCCCAGCTCTCAGCCTGAGGAACAGCCCTGGGGGAAAACTGGGGAATCTCTGGGAGACACAGCCGTGGAAAGTCGGGAAACAGTGGGAGAGAGCAGGATAACACACGCAGCGAGGGAGAAAGTGCATCCCGCGGAGGGCTCGTGTGGGCAGCGGGCAGCAAATTACGGTGGAGCTGCCCCGCGGGGCGGCCCAGGGAAAGTTCTGGATGCAGGGGGATTTTCCTGTGTCCCTGCAGTTGGTTTTGGGCCTCTCAGGGTGGCGTTGAACCAGCCGGGAATGTCTGCAGGAATGGGAAGCCGGAGCAGCTCCGGTGGGATTCTCACCCCCTGCCCAGCCGGAGCCGCCCCGGGGCTCTCAGCGGTGCAGGCGCTGGGGCACCTCTTCTTTTTGGGGGCGTTTCCAGGGATATTGGACAAAACGTTGGTGTTTGAGCTGTGGGGATGAGGCAGGAGAGGCTCTGGAGGTCGTCACTGAGCTCCTCCGCTGCGACCTCTGAGTGTTCCACTCAAACTTTCTCCGTGTGCGGCGTGGAAACAGCCAAGGATTGAAGAAATGCTGACCTGGCCGTAGATTTCCCTGATTTCCCGAGTCCATCCCGCGAGGAATATCGAGTCACTGAGCCACTTTTGCCTGGGTGAAGGAGCTAAAATCTCCTTTATAACAAATCAACCCAGGCCAGCACAGAGCCAAGGGCTGGGTTTGGGCGGTTTGTCTGTGAAAGCTTCCAAGCCAAAAAGACAAAATTCCTTATTTTTCTTTACCTGTGCCGTCTTTATCGATTAAACGGGATGAGATTCCATTAGAACCAGCAAGCTGGAAGCACGCAGTGTAAAACAAAACCTCCTGTGGCATGTCCAGAGGGGGTGCTCAGGTCCTTCCCTCCCTCCTTCCCAACCCTAATGAACATTTTGTGCCTCGCTCGGGGTAATTACAGCACTGCAGCCCCACGGGACCTCCTCAGGGCTCTTATCTCCACCATCTCTCCCTTTTGAAAGAAACACCAATTTTTTCAGCAGTGGATAAGTTCTCTCCTCTCCTCCCAGCTCGGGATCCAGGAGGAAAACGAGCCAACAGAAGTGGGATTTTTTTTTTGGAAGGGGGGGGATTGCTGTTCTCTGCTCATCCAGCCCCTTCCCCGTTTCCCGCAGGGAAAAAAAAAAAACTCCAGGAAGGGAATTCTGGAGGGGTCGTTCTGTGGGATCCGTGCAGCAGGGCCTGCAGCCACCGTGAGGCAACAGGAGCTGCCTTGGGCCCGCTCCTTGTGCAATAATTCCATTGTCAGGGATTTGTTGTTGCACAAGGCGAGGTGCAGAGGGAGGGGAGGGCGGGGGGGCAGAGCCACGGACGTGACAGAGGAAGTTCTGCGGTGCTGGCAGCTTTTCGGGGAGAATTCACCTCATGGCCTCTTCGATTCGGTTTCTTTTTTAATCGAAAGTTTCATTTTTACACTCCAAAACCCGGTTTTTTCCCGAAACTAAACCAGGTTCTCGATCTGTTTTGTGACTCTTCCTTTTAATGTGGAAGGTGAAGAGGGGTAGGACGGAGCTGGATAATGGGATTTGAGTCTTTGAGAATGAGAATTTAAGCGTTTGAGAGGAGCATTCTGCGCGGTTTTGGGGTTCCTAAAACAAAATCCAGCACGAATCGATTGTCAAAGCGGAAGTGGCATTGAAATCAGTCGAAATCAGAGGAGTTTGTTGCCCTTCATCTTCGCCCCTTCTCCCTTCTTTTCCAATCGAATTCCACCAGGAATTCCAATCATTTTTTTGCTGGTGTTTCACCGCTCCCAGTGCGGGAGGAAATCCCCTTTGGAAAGGCGGGCGGGAGCCTCTAAACTCCGTCTGTACCCCAAATATTCCTCTTTTCACATCACAAACCTCTCTCAGCGCCGTTTTCCGTGTGGGAAAGTATCAGAAATAATCCTGGAACTTCTTCAAGGAGCTTTGTTTGGGCTCTCCCAGAGCCCTGAATCCACTTCTCCATCACTTCTCCAACTCTTAATTGAGCCGAGCTCCAGACCCGGGGGGGGGTTCTGATGGAAATGTGGTTGCTTTGGTTCTCACACACCCAAATCCTGGATGGGAATGGGGATGGAATAACCCCCTAGGGATGAGCAATGTTCTTGGAGGAGCAGGAGGAACTCCAGGCCCACGTGAGCCCCGGAGGAGCCGAGCGGTGGAGATTCCCCCGGGGAATGCAATTCCTCAAGCACACCTGGAAAACCTCCCTGCCTCCCGTCCCCTGGCATCCTGCCAGCCTCTGGAAAACAGGGAAAGGAGGCAGAAAGGATCCCTCGGTGGGAAGATCCAGAGTGGGAACACCACCAGGAATTACCCTGGGAATTACGGCCAAGAATCCTTGGGAAAAAGGAGCTCGGGATGAGCACCCCAGCAGCACTCCCAGCGGGTTTAACCCCGGCCTAACCTTGGTGTTAACTCGTTTGTCCAGTTCATTCACTTCCTATTATTCCCTGGATCATGCTTTGAATAATTTCCATGATCTGCTCGTCGGGTCCTGCCCCTTTTGATGTCATCCATGGGATCCATAAAGGCTGGACAGCTCCCGGGGCCTCTGCACTCCCAAATCCCACAGCTTTGGGGCCAGGCCCGGGTTTGGTGGCTTCTCTGAACGCTCAGGGGTCGGAGTTTCTGCCGAGGTACGGTGGGGGGGGGGGGCTGTAATTTGGTTATAATTCCATGATTTAATGTGTATTTCTCTCTGTATGATTTGATTTATAGCTATAAATGCCTGGTTAAATATTGGAGCCCAGGATATTGATCTGAGTTTGGGGTGTGCTGAGCGTGGAGCTGATGACGATGATGATGATAAATAATGATAAAAATGATATTTTTGTGTGCCACCGATTTCTCAGGACCCTCAGCCTTTTCCAGGCTCTTCCCACAGCCGGGACAGGGCTGGGCTCCGTTGCTGCCGCGGGTTTTGTTCGATCCCAGTTGCTGTGTTCAAGAAATGAGATAAAGAAATGAGTTAAATAAAGCAGGGCTGGGCTGATCTGGGGGACCAGAGGCTGTGCTGAGTCCCAGGTTCTGCGTTATCCAATGGGGGTTTGTTTTCATTCTAATTATTTATTAAATAGGATGAATTATCCAGAGATTTAAAATCCCAGTCAGAGTGTCTGAACACTCTGGATTGTCTCTGAATTCCAGGCTTTGATTGGGGATTTTTAGAGTCAAAATTATACATCAAAAAGCTCTGTTTGGTAGATTCTTTTAGCATTCACTTTGACCTTTTATTCCACATTTTCCTCACGAATCAGGACTCTGAGCTTTCACTTCATTACCCCAGAGCCACTTCCAAGAATTCTTTGGTTGCCCGCGCTCTCCTCATTTTCCAACTCTGCCCCTGCATCCCCAAGGTTTTTATTGGGATCTGAGCTTGGCCCAAAGTGTTGGACTCGGTAAACTTCTGTTAATCACTTAATGGGCGGGGTGATTCACCTCGGGCTGCCGGAATGCTGGAAACTCACACCTTGCACACTTCTTGGCGTGTTCCGGCCATGGAAATGTCCCAGCGTTGCTCCAGTGCCCCAAACTGGGACCAGGGCCTGGGACACATCCTCAGAAAAGCTGGGATTATCTCTGGAGTAGCACACGAGGTGTTTTCATTACTGGGACAAAGTGGATTTTTATTTCTGGTTCGGCCACTCCTTGGTTGGTTTTCAATTTCTGTGCTTCCTTTTCACCTCTGGAAAACACAGAGAAGACTTAAATTGCTCTTTGTGTAGGAGACAGGTGGCAAAAAAGCTGTTAATAACATTAATTAATATTTTGGTGGTCTCCAGCAACACCCCAAGAGCGTTTTATTTTTAGTATCTATAATGCTTCGTCCACATCCTGATTTGTCTCCTCCCCTCAGTATTTCCAACTGAGTTTTTCCTCCCCAAAATACCTGCCTGAACTCTGCAGCACCTCCTGGACTTCATCTTGGAGGAGATTTGGGAATTCTGAGGAGCTCCAGGCCCCATAAACCAGAACATTCCCCCAGTAATGAATTACAGGCTGTGAACGCAGAGTGAGACAAAGCTTCAGGATCCAGCCCTGCTCCTCCGAGTTCTCAGGAGGAAGAACAATCCCCACCCCTTTGGCCTCAAACTTCCCGGCAGGAAGCCCCAAATCCACGCTGGTGGAGAAATCCCATGGAAACGTGGGCAGACACCTCCAGTTTTTCATCAGGAGCATCTTTGCTCCTTCCTGGCACTCGGGGAAGGGAGATGATCCTCTGCTCCTTTATTTTCACCTTTTCCCAACAAAAACCCCAACTGGGGTGATACGGGACGAGTCAATCAATCCGATTTTTTCCCCCTGTCTCCTCCCATTCCCAGGACAACACTTAGAGCATGGATCAGGAGGCGGCAGGAGCGGAGAGGAGGGAAGGCCTGATCGAGTTCTACGGCTCCTTCGGGGAGATGTTCGAGTTCTTCTGCAAGAACACCACGATCCACGGCACCGTGCGGCTCGTGTGCTCCGGGAGCACCGGGATGAAGAGGGCCCTCTGGAGCCTGCTGCTGCTGGCCAGCCTGGCCATGCTCTACTGGCAGTTCGCCCTCATGCTCCGCCAGTTCTGGGCCTACCCCGTGGTGCTCACCATGTCCATGCACTCCGAGCCCAAGATGTTCCCGGCCGTCACCATCTGCAACCTGGATCCCTACAGGTGACCTGGGATCGTCCCCCTGCGCTCACTCCTGGGTGGTCCCAAAGGGTTGGGAAGGGTCCATCCCACAGGGAGGTGTCTGTGCCTTCAGCCCATCTCCAGCCTGGATCCCTACAGGGAACCCAGGATGGTTCCTGATCGCTCCTGATCACTCCTGGATGGTCCCAAAGGTTTGGGAAGGGTCCATCCCACAGGGAGGTGTCTGTGCCTGGGATGGTTCCTGATCGCTCCTGATCACTCCTGGATGGTCCCAAAGGTTTGGGAAGGGTCCATCCCACAGGGAGGTGTCTGTGCCTTCAGCCCATCTGCAGCCTGGATCCCTACAGGTGACCTGGGATTGTTCCCGTGGGCTCACTCCTGGGTGGTCCCAAAGGTTTGGGAAGGGTCCATCCCACAGGGAGGTGTCTGTGCCTGGGATGGTTCCTGATCGCTCCTGATCACTCCTGGATGGTCCCAAAGGTTTGGGAAGGGTCCATCCCACAGGAGGGACCGGGAGGGCTCTGTGCCTTCAGCCCATCTGCAGCCTGGATCCCTACAGGGCATCCCCTGGGCTCTGCTCGCTCCTGGATGTCCCCAAAGGTTTGGGAAGGGTCAGGAATTCCTGGGTCCATCCCACAGGAGGAGCAGGAAGTTCTCTGTGCTTTCAACCCATCTGCAGCCTGAATCCCTACAGGGAACCTGGGATCGTTCCCCTGTGCTCACTCCTGGGTGGTTCCAAAGTTTTGGGAAGGGTCCATCCCACAGGAGGGACCGGGAGGGCTCTGTGCCTTCAGCCCATCTGCAGCCTGGATCCCTACAGGTAACTTGGGATGCTTCCCATAGGCTCTTGCTCGCTCCTGGGTGGCCCCAAAGGTTTGGGAAGGGTCAGGAATTCCCTGGGTGCATCCCACAGGAGGAGCAGGGAGGGCTCTGTGCCTCGCAGAGGTGGAAAGGAACTGTTGTTGTTGTTGTTGTTGATTCCAAGCTGGTTTTCAGATAAAGATCTTGTTGGGAATTGTGCAAGGGCTTGGAGCAGTTAATTCCTGAGTCAGGATAGAGGGAACTCAGCCTTGGCACTTGGTGGAAGATTCTGGGCTCTGATAAAAACAGCCTTTCCCTGACAAACGGGGCTGCTCTGCGTGCCCCATCCTAACTGAACTCCTGACCTCTGGAACGGCGCGTGCCAAAGCCGATTCTCCTGGCTTTTCCACAGGAACGTGGGAACGACACAGTAAATGAGGCAAAAGCACGGAATTCCGCCTGGCTGTGCTTGTCAAACGAGGCTCACGCGACAGGGACGAGTTATCACGGAGTTTCGTGTTGCACAGTGGGGGAATTATGTAATTTCCTCGGCATAATTAACTAATTGGCCGACAGGAAGGCCAGCCTGCATAGCCCTGCACAGCTCCGAGCTCCGAGGCTCCCAGCAGCTGGAAATCCAGCTGGATTTCCCTGACAAACCAATCCATTGGAGCTCAGCGTGCCGAGCCTGGATATCCTCACACAGGCACCCAGGAATCGCCTTTCCACGGATCCCGCGAGGGCACGAAGCGCTTTTTTTCCCAATAGAAACGTGGATGCTCACCACAAATTCCATCCCTTCCCGGCAGATTCGAGCTGGTCAGCGAGCACCTGGTGCAGCTGGATCGCATGGCCGAGGAATCCATCACCTTCCTGTACGGCACCAACGCCTCAGCCAGGTTATTCCACGCCAACAACGGGAACGTCCGCGTCCGGGGCTTGCCCGGCGTGGGCAACCTCAGCGGCTCGGGCTTCAAGCTCAGCCAAAACTTCTCCCTGCTCAGGATGGCCGACCTCAGGTCCGGGAAGAAGCATTCCAGCGTGGGCTTCCGCCTGGTGAGTGCTGGCCCCCGGGCGGGATTCCGCCTGGATGCGCACGGGGTGCTCCCGCGGGGGCGGGGGGAGCCTTCCGGAGGGGCGGGAAGGGGGATTCAGCCCGGAATAGCTGAGTGGGAAAAGGGGGGGAGGTCCCCGGGGGATGTTCAGGTCATCGGGGAAGTTTTGGGGTGGTTTTTGTGCTCCTGCCCTGTCCTGGATTCCCTCACCGGCGATTTTGGGGTGATTTTTGTCCTCCTGCCCTGTCCTGGAGTCCTTCACCAGCAATTTGGGGGTGATTTTTGTCCTGGAGTCCTTCACCAGTGATTTTGGGGTGGTTTTTGTCCTCCTGCCCTGTCCTGGAGTCCTTCTCCAGTGATTTTGGGGTGATTTTTGTCCTCCTGCCTTGTCCTGGAGTCCCTCACCGGCAATTTTGGGGGAATTTTTGTCCTCCTGCCCTGTCCTGGAGTCCCTCACCGGCAACCTTGGGGTGATTTTTGCCCTCCTGCCAGCTCAGCTCATCCAGGCGAACATTCCAACCTCACAAACGCTCCGAGGCTTCCCTCTGTGAGCAAACGGAGATTCCCCTTATCCCCGTATCCGCTATTTCCTCTTCCCTGAGCGTCTCCCTGTGTCCCAGTGCAACGCCACGGGTGGGAATTGCTTCTACAAGACGTACTCCTCGGGCATGGACGCCGTCCTGGAGTGGTACAGGTTCCACTACATGAACATCATGGCCCAGCTCCCGGTGATCATCGACATCTCGGAGCACGAGGAGCAGATCGAGGACATGGTTTACTCCTGCCAGTACGACGGGGAGCCCTGCAGGCCCAGGTGGGGGGGGCTTTTTTTTGGGAATTTCCAGGGAGTTCCCAGCTCATTCCCTTTTTTTCCCTGCGTGGAATAAAGGCGTTGCCACCCCTCACAATTAAAAAAAACCCCCCCTGGAATCTGCCTTGGTTTCAGTGATTACGTTCACTTCCACCACCCGGTCTTTGGGAGCTGCTACACTTTCAACAGCAAAGGGACGGATCCCTTTTGGACGGCCACGAAACCGGGAATTCCCTATGGTGAGTGAAGGGGAGAGGGCTAAAATTAATGTAATTTGGCTGTGGATTAAATAGGTCTCCTGTATTTGGTTTATTGACATGTTCAGGCCTCTCTTTTAGGGTGGTGGCACAAATTATTTCCCGTGGATTAAATGTGTCTCCTGTGTGTGGTTTATCAACATGTTTAGGCCTCTCTTTTATCTGGTGGCACAAATTATTTCCTGTGGGTTAAACATGTCTTCTGTGTGATTTATTAACATGTTCAGGCCTCTGTTTTAGTCTGGTGGCACAAATTATTTGCTGTGGATTAAATGTGTCTCCTGTATGTGGTTTATTAACGTGTTTAGGCCTCTCTTTTATCTGGTGGCACAAATTATTTGCTGTGGGTTAAATACGTGTTCTGTGTGATTTATTAACATGCTTAGGCCTCTCTTTTAGTCTGGTGGCACAAATTATTTGCGGAGCTGGACACATCTCATCTTATACAAGCACAATATTTATTTTGTTTCCCAAGAGGATATTCCCACTGTTGTTGCAGTNCTTTTAGTCTTGTGGCACAAATTATTTGCTGTGGATCAAATGTGTCTCCTGTATGTAGTTTATTAACATGGTTAGGCCTCTCTTTTAGGCTGGTAGCACAAATTATTTGCTGTGGATTAAAAGTGTCTCCTATATGTGGTTTATTAATCTGTTTAGGCTTCTCTCTTAGGCTGGTGGCACAAATTATTTCCTGTGGGTTAAACGTGTCTTCTGTGTGATTTATTAACATGCTTAGGCCTCTCTTTTAGGCTGGTAGCACAAATTATTTGCTGTGGGTTAAATACGTGTTCTGTGTGATTTATTAACATGCTTAGGCCTCTCTTTTAGGCTGGTAGCACAAATTATTTGCTGTGGGTTAAATACGTGTTCTGTGTGATTTATTAACATGCTTAGGCCTCTCTTTTAGTCTGGTGGCACAAATTATTTGCGGAGCTGGACACATCTCATCTTATACAAGCACAATATTTATTTTGTTTCCCAAGAGGATATTCCCACTGTTGTTGCAGTGTGTTATGGGATTCCTGCAGGCCTGGACCAGGTGCCATTGCCCCCTGGCCACTCCCCGGCTCTCCAAGAACAAGGAATGGCTCTTCGGGGAGCTGAGCCTGCAATTCCATCCACACCGAGCACTCAAGAATTCCTGCTGTGCTTTTATTTTACCCCAAATCGCCCCTCGCTTCCCTCTCGTTGATTCCAGGGCTGTCCCTGATCCTGAGGGCGGAGCAGAAGGACCACATCCCGCTGCTGTCCACGGTGGCCGGGGTGAAGGTGATGATCCACAACCACAACCAGACGCCCTTCCTGGAGCACGAGGGCTTCGACATCCGGCCCGGCATCGCCACCACCATCGGCATCCAGCAGGTTGCCCACTGCCCCCGGGGCACTCTGTGGGCTCGGGGTCATCTTTCCACCGCCCCTTTTCCCTCCTCAGGTTCAAATAAAACAGCCCCAAACGTGGCCTTTCGCTCCCGGAGACGCCGGAGCCCGGCTGGATTCACGCCGGGGCTTCTGCGCCTCTCCCGTCTCATCCCAGCTCTTCCCAAGGGCGTGGTGGGATGAGAGCGAGCGTTCAGGAGGGATTGATCCGGGCAGGATGAGCCCCAGTGGCTGAATCAGGAGGGGTTGGGATGGGTTTTAGGGAAAGGGGCTTCCCCCAGAGGGTGGTGGGCACTGAGCAGGCTCCCCAGGGAATGGGCGCATTCCCGAGGCTGCTGGAGCTCCAGGAGCCTTTGGACAACGCTCTGAGGGACGGGGGGGGGATTGCTGGGGGGTCCTGGGCAGGGCCAGGAGCTGGATCACTGATCCCGTGGGTCCATTCCAATATTCCGTCATTCCTTGCACTGTCCCACCTTTCCCCCGTCCCTCCCTGCGTTGGCCATCCAGCTCCAGCCCCGCTGCTCACAGCATCCCTGCCCTTCCCGCCCTTCCCTGCCGCATCCAGGGAAGCTCGGGCCGCCTCCAATTAACGCTCCTTAATCGCTCGGGCCTCTTTTCCGTGTCCGCAGGACGAGGTGAATCGCCTGGGTGGCAATTACGGGAAATGCACGACCCACGGGGCCGACGTGGCCGTGAAACTCCTGTACAACAACTCCTACACCCTGCAGGTACCGCCGCAGCCTGCCCCAGCCCCATCCCTTCCCCTCCAGGGAGCTCTCCAGGGAGCTCCCTGGATCAGCACAGAACAGGGACATCCCTGCCCATCCATAAGGAGCTCCCGAGCAGGGAGTTACGGCTTGGAATGGGGTTGGTGGAGCAGGGAATGCTCAGTGCCGGAGCCTGGGGCTCTTCTGCTGCCAGGGAGTTCAGGCAGGGTGGGCTGTCCTGGTGGGACGTTTTGGGCTATCAGGTCTTTATTTGTGTCAATAATTGCTCCTGGCTTGTTCTGGTGGGACATTTTGGGGCCATCAGGTCTTTATTGGTATCAATAATTGCTCCTGGCTTGTTCTGGTGGGACATTTTGGGGCCATCAGGTCTTTATTGGTATCAATAATTGCTCCTGGCTCTGTTTTTTTGGGTTTTTTCACTGAGATGTCCTCAGGCACCATGAAAAAGGGAGCTGGGAAAATTCCCTCTCGCTGATCCCAACAATATTTTCGGGGGGAAAGCCAAGGAACGAGGAGTGGAAACCTTTTCCTTCCTCGTGGCTGGTGCCTTTTTGCAGCACCAAAATCCGTGCCTGGCCACCTAAGAGCTGCATCCTACAGATTTGGAATTTTTTTTTTGGCTTCTCCAATCTTTTTTTTTTGGCCTTCTCTCTCTTCCAGGCCTGTCTGCATTCCTGCTTCCAGCACATCATGGTCCGGGAGTGTGGCTGTGGCTATTACTACTACCCCCTTCCTGCTGGGGCCCAGTACTGTGACTACAACAAGCAGCCTGCCTGGGGTAAGAGCCAGGGGCTGCTGGCTGGTCCCTGGAGCAGGGAACACAATTCCTGCAGCCCTCGCTGGGGATGGGATTTCTTGGATCGCTCCCGCTTCGTGCCGGGACTTCCCTCCCGTGGAATCACGGAATATCCTGAGTTTAAAGGGACCCACAGGGATCGTCCAGTCCAGCTCCAGGCCCTGCACAGACCCCCCAACGATCCCACCCTGTCCCTCAGGGCGTTGTCCAAGTGCTCCTTGAATCCCTGAATCCAGCTGGATGCCGGGCACCTCCCTGGGTATTTCCATGGATATCAAGTTGTGCTTAAAAATCCCGATTAAGGCCATGGATGTGGGGTCAAAGCCTTTCATCTCCTCAGCACTGGAGGCTGGGCTGGTGTGGGAAATGTATGGGTGGAAATGTGGATGAAACCCTTCCCTGTGAGGGTGGGGAGGCCCTGGGATGGAATTCCCAGGGAAGCTGTGGCTGCCCCATCCCTGGGAGTGTCCCTGCCCGTGGCAGGGGGGTGGGAACTGACCTTAAAGTCCCTTCCAGCCCAAACCATTCCATGATTTGATGATTCCGAGCCCTGAACTCTGACTGTGATTCCAAATCCCCTCGTCCTTGTGCTGGGCCCATCCTCAGCAGGTCCCAGGTTTGCTCCTCTGGAGCCATTCCAAAGGGAGAGGAGATTCCTGAGCGTGTCCCTTCCCTTCCTTTCTCCAGGTCACTGCTTTTACCAGCTCTACAACAGGCTCAGGAACCACCACCTGAATTGTTTTGACCAGTGCCCCAAGCCATGCAGGTAAATCCCAAAAGCTCCACAAATTCCAGCTGGGGGAAGAGACACGGTGGAAACGCAGGGAATTGGGTGGGAAATTCGTGGATCCACTGGCATTGAGAGATTTCAGTTTTTAACCTGGATTATTTTATTTTCACCTCTCTTACTGCAGGACAATTTCAAATTGAAAAGATAATTTTTACAGCAAAACATCAAATGCTTTCCCTTTGGATGCATCCCAAAAGTTATGGGGATTTTTAAACCATTCCCCTTTTCCCCCTGGCCCGAACACTTCTCAGGCAACCTCCGGTTTTATTTTTATTTAGGGAGCTTTTCCCAAGGTTCTCAAGAGCTGCCCCAGGAATTCCTGCTGTGGGCAAGCAGTTGGATTGTCCAGCTCCTTCCTGCCAGGATCACCGTGGTCAGAATCCCTGTTTTTTGTCTCCTCAGGGAATCCCTGTACAAGGTGTCAGCTGGGACAGCAAAGTGGCCCTCAGCAAAATCCCAGGTACTGCACACACATCCCCTGTTCAGACCCCAAATCCTGGGCCCAGCGAATTAATTCCTGGGCCTGGAATTTAACTCCAGGATCCTGGAGTTAAACAGAAGGATATAATCCCAGAATGGTTTGGGAAGGGGTTGGAAAGGACCTTAAAGCTCATCCCAACCACACCTCCCAGGGCCCAGGGTGCTCCCAGCTGCTGGAGAGCTTCAGCCCTGTTTAATTCCCGGTTTTCCAATCCAAACTTCCCCGTGGCCTTGAGCAATCCACGGAAAGCCTCCATTCCCTCCTCCAGCCTGGATTCCCGTGGCTCTGCTCCCGGTGGGAGCTGTGCTGTGCCCGTGAGTCAGCAATTCCCATCTCCTGAATTGCTGCGGCTGATGATGGGGGTGGAACCACAGCCAGCGCTTTGGAAAAGAGGGAATGATGGGCCGGGGTTGCCATGAAAAGCAGGATTGAGGAAGCAGGACGTTAAAACCCCGAAACATCCGTTTTTCCCTGATATCCTGGCAAATGTTGCTAGGGCTGGGTAGCTGTCACTTCGTGGTATAAATCAATAATTACATCCCTTTTTATTGCTCACAGTAACTGTTTTAGTGCTTGAAATGTACGTTTAAAAAAGGATTAAACACAGGAAATCTCACGAGGCAGGATTCCAGTAAGAAACATTCCAATGAGAAACGTTCCAATAACAAATATTCCAATAACAAACATTCCAGTGAGAAATGTTCCAATAACAAATATTCCAATAAGAAACATTCCAGTAGCAAATATTCCAATAACAAATATTCCAATAACAAATATTCCAATAAAAATATTCCAGTAACAAATATTCCAGTAACAAATATTCCGGTAACAACCATCTCTGCTGCAGGACTGGGTCCGCCAGGCTCTGAGGCACCAGAATGGCTACAACTCCACCAGCAACAGGTAAAATCCATGGATTAACTCTTCATCCTGGCAGGATGTTGGGCTGGGAAGGGAGGGCAGGGCAAAAACCGTGCGGGCTCATCCGACAAACTCCCGATTTTTCCTCACCACGCCTTAAAACATTGATTTTTCTCCAAGCTCAGGGTACAGGAAGGTTTGTGGGGGTGGGGGAACCTCTTTTTCCCGGCACTCAGCACCAAACCCGAGAGCAGCAGCCCTTCCCAGCAGGGCAGGGCCGGGGAATGTCCCTCCAGATCCAAGTGATCCGTGTTTCCCCGCAGGAAGGACATTGCCAAGGTCACCATCTTCTACCAGCAGCTCAACTACCAGGCCGTGAACGAGTCTCCTCTGCTCTCCGTAGGTTCCACCGCCCCAAACTCCCTTCCCTGCCTGTGTTTTGGGGTGCTGGGGTGGCTGGAGGGAGGGTCCTTTACCCCTGCCGGGGCGGGATCGTTCCCCGCTTGGAAATTCCCTGCTTCGCGCCATCCCGCAAATTCCTCCCCTGGCGCCAGCAGCAAAATTCCCGTTCCCAGAGCTCTGCTGGGCCTGACAACAACCTCCTGGGGTGTTTTTTTCCCGCAGGAGAACCTCCTGCTGTCGGGCATGGGCAGCCAGTGGAGCCTGTGGTTCGGCTCCTCGGTGCTGTCCGTGGTGGAGATGCTGGAGCTGCTCATCGACACCCTGGTCCTGTCCCTCCTCTTCTGCTTCCAAAGGCTCCGCGCCAGGAAGACCCTGAGGGTGGCCCCCGCCGTGCCCAGCGTGAGCCTGGCCCTGGAGAACTACAGGGTGGTGCGGGAAGAGGCCGGGAAAGGCGAGGAGAGGGACAGCAGCGGGAATGTGCCCCTCCCCGGCCCGGGGGAAGAGCCCCAGCGGTGCCCGGAGGTGCTGCTGGATGGGTTTGGGTGCACCAAGGACAAGGATTCGGGACGTGGAGCGGGAACGGAGGGGCCGAGGGGGTGTTTGTGACCGTGGAGGAGTGGGAGGCTTGGAATTCCCGCTGGTGCTGCCGGAAAGGTGCCGAGGATGTCCCGGATCCGCGCCTGGGAGCGCCTGAGAGAGTCAGTCCTGCCCCGGCCATGGCTGGACATCCCTGAGTCCTGGATCCGGAGGGTTCGGAGTGTCTGGGAAGGGGGAGAGCCCCGGAGCCCTCCTCAGACCTCTTTAATTCACCAACCCTCGTGAGGAAACCACTCCGTGGCTGCAGGCGGGCCCGGCGACATTTCACAAACGCCCTCCGGAATTCCGGGAAAGAATCCCGGTGGAGGCCGTGGGACAGCGGAAGGGGGCTCGGGGTGAGATGAGCTTTGAGGCCCCTTCCGAGCCAAACCATTCCCTGTGATCCACACCCGGGAGGGGACAGAGCAAGAGGAGGAGGCTCCGATCCCTCCTGGCGTTCCTCAGCTTTTCCCACTGCCCTCGGAGGCCGAGGCACAGGACGCCGCCGCCGCTGCTGCTCGGATGCTCCTGGATTTATCCCGGGTTATTCCCAGCAGGACCCACTCTCCCAGAGGGAAAGAAGTGGGGTTGGTGACTCTTTTATATCCCAGCCAAAGCGTGTGGTCCGTGTGGGAGGGGCCGCGTTCGCGACCGGAGAGGACGTTCATGTCTGACGTCACTTTTGTACATAAAATGTAAATAACGGGGTTCTTTTTGGCCCTGGCCTTTCCACAGGAGCGTTTTACTCTGTCAGGACCTTGCAGGAAACGAGCTTTGGGGTTTTTTTTAACTTTTTTTTTAAACAATAAAATGCTCTGCAAGCAGACTTTGGCTGGGGGGCGGTTTTTGCGTTGCCTTCGTTTCTGGGTTCGTGTTTTGTTTATTTTTTATTTCTAAACATCTTAAACGTCCAGGAACCTGAGTGCAGGAAGCCAAACGGCGAGTTTTGGTTGCAGACACGGAGGTGGGACCTCGGTTTGCTGCTGACATCACTGGAAACCTTAAATTTTGAGTGTTAATTGTGCTTGATTCGCTTCGTACTGACCCCAATGCACACACAGGAACTATCAGTGCCTCTTGGAAACGGAATCCCATGAGGAGGAGCCAGTCTGGGGACAGGGGGAGCAGGGGTCAGGGGGTGGTGTCCTGTCCTGTGGCCGGGTTTGGCACAGGGGGGATGTGAATTCCAGACGGGGATGGGGAAAATCCGCCACTTTCCGTGGGATACAATGGATCCTGAGCTTGTGGGGGCACAGCCAACCAGGCTGAGATGGCTCAGAGCTCTCTCCACTGAGGGTGGGGACTGGTTTTGAGCTCAGAAGGCTCCTCTTTATTCCAGAACATTCCCCAGGCTGGTGGGGTTGGGACATCAGCCCCACAAACTCTGCTTTGGGGTCACACCGGAGCGCCTGGGACGTCACCACTGGAACCCCCGCCCCAAATGGAGCCTTCACACCTGAGAAAAAACCAACTGAAGGTTCAGGTGAAGGTTCAGGTGAAGGTTCAGGGGTCAGGTGAGGGCTCAGGGTTCAGGTGAAGGCTCAGAGGGTTCAGGTGAAGGCTCAGGGGTCAGATGAAGGTTCAGGTGTAGGTTCAGGGATCAGGTGAAGGTTCAGGTGAAGGCTCAGGGTTCAGGTGAAGGCTCAGGGGTCAGGTGAAGGTTCAGGTGAGGGCTCATGGTTCAGGTGAAGGCTCAGGTGAAGTTTCAGGTAAAAGTTCAGGATTCAGGTGAAGGCTCAGGGCTCAGGTGAGGGCTCAGGGTTCAGGTGAAGGTTCGGGGTCAGGTGAGGGCTCAGGGCTCAGGTGAGGGTTGAGGTGAAGGCTCAGGGGTCAGGTGAAGGTTCAGGGGTCAGGTGAGGGCTCAGGTGAGGGCCCAGGGTTGAGGTGTCCCCGCAGCGCTCCCAGCACAGAACCCCCCTGGGCAGGGAGAGTTCCGGCAATTTTGGGATAATTAACCCCCCCCACCCCACTGGTGACGTCCCTGCTTTCCCATTTCCCCAATGCTGCACATTCCTGGCCACCTGGGGATGAACCCACGGACACACGGGGCGGGAATAAGGGAAGGATCCCAGGAATTCGGTGTCCACCCTCGGGGTCTCACACGGAGCCGCCACAAAGCATCACCGGGGAATGGCTGGGACCTCCTGCCAGGAGCCTGGTGCTGGTAAAATCGTGGATAAATCATGGAGAAATAGTGGATAAATCGTGGATAAATCATGGATAAATAGTGGATAAATCATGGATAAATCATGGATAAATAGTGGATAAATAGTGGCTAAATAATGGATAAATCGTGGCTAAATCACGGATAAATCATGGATAAATTGTGGATAAATCATGGATAAATAGTGGACAAATAATGGCTAAATAATGGATAAATTGTGGCTAAATAATGGATAAATCATGGATAAATCGTGGAGAAATCATGGATAAATCATGGAGAAATTGTGGATAAATCATGGATAAATCGTGGATAAATCGTGGATAAATCATGGCTAAATCATGGAGAAATCGTGGATAAATCATGGAGAAATTGTGGATAAATCGTGGATAAATCATTGATAAATTGTGGATAAATCGCGGATAAATCATGGATAAATCATGGATAAATCGTGGATAAACCATTGATAAATTGTGGATAAATTGTGGATAAATCATGGATAAATTGTGGATAAATCGTGGATAAATCGTGAATAAATCATGGATAAATCATTGATAAATCGTGGATAAATCGTGGATAAATCCTTGTCCAGCAGGTCACCGATCCTCCTGCCCCCCCTGCAATATCTGTTGGAATTGCAGCTCCAATCGTGCGACTCCCGCTGTTGTACTGAGGTGTCATTCCCAGGTTTCTGAGATTATTTAAGCGTTCAATTCTCGTTAATTAAGGAAGCGGAGCCGCTCTCGTCCTCCAACCCCATTCCAGATTCTCCATTTTAACCAGGAAAACTCAGGAGGGAATAAATGGGAAGTGAATAAACGTCAGGAGCCGAGGATTGGGTGTCCCAGGCGTCGCCCCGCGCTGAGAAATTCCTTGGAACACCACAGCTCTCCTCCCAAAATTCCTTAAAAACGGCGGGGATGCCCCTGATTGCAGAATATTCCTCCTGTTCAGCTCCTCCAAGTGCAGGAGCCCTCTGGAATTAATTCTTTGGGATCCCTTTGTCCCTCCCGAGAGGTTATTCCCCAAATCCCCCTTTCCCTGCCTTTGTTTTCCATGGGCAGAAACCACAAGGCCGGGCCGGGCTTTTTTTTATTTTATTTTTCCTTCTTCTTTTATTTTTCTGCCACAGGATGGGAGAGCCCAGGATGGGGAGGAGGAATTTTTCCATGTCCAAGGTCTCCCGTGCCAGGACAGAGCTCGGGATCAGGCACTGGGTGACTCAGGGATGGGGCAGGGGGTGACCTGAGCCCGTCCCCTTTGACCCCAGAGCAGCCTGGGATCAACCAGAGAGTCCCAGAAACCCCAAAAGCAAAAAGCAGGATATTTCCGTGCCATTCCCGGCCCCACAGCCCAGCCTGGGGTTTCACCATCCTCACCAGAGAATCCCAGAAACCCCAAAAGCAAAAAGCAGGATATTTCCGTGCCATTCCCGGCCCCACAGCCCAGCCTGGGGGGTGCAGAGGGGAAGGAAAATGGGTTAAAAAGGGATATTTTCAGTTCCAGTTAATGCAGGCAGCAAGGCAAGGAACCCTCCAGCAACAAACCGAGCCCAGCAGGAGGAGGGAAGGATTTATCCAGGTTTTTATTAACGGTGCTCCAAGGGACCAGAGAAGAGAGAAAAGGAGGGAAGGATTTATCCAGGTTTTTATTGACAGTGCTCCAAGGGACCAGGGAAGAGAGAAGGGGGAGGGAGGAAGGGCAGACACCACAGCAAGAGCCTTAAAATCCTACAGAGGGAATTCCACCCGGGATAGGCGGCTCCAGAGGCACGGCCAGCACGGGCTGGGGGGGGAAAGGGGATTAAAAATCGCGGTACAAAGTGGCAGCGGGGGGGTCACGGCCTATTTACAGCGAGGGCACCGCCCCGGCACCTTGGGCTGGCCACAGGAGCTCCGGGCTGGCCACAGGAGCTCCGGGCTGGCCACAGGAGCTCTGAGATGGCCACAGGAGCTCTGGGCTGGCCACAGGAGCTCTGAGATGGCCACAGGAGCTCTGGGCTGGCCACAGGAGCTCTGAGATGGCCACAGGAGCTCTGGGCTGGCCACAGGAGCTCTGAGATGGCCACAGGAGCTCTGGGCTGGCCACAGGAGCTCTGAGATGGCCACAGGAGCTCTGGGCTGGCCACAGGAGCTCTGAGATGGCCACAGGAGCTCTGGGCTGGCCACAGGAGCTCTGAGATGGCCACAGGAGCTCTGGGCTGGCCACAGGAGCTCTGAGATGGCCACAGGAGCTCTGGGCTGGCCACAGGAGCTCTGAGATGGCCACAGGAGCTCTGGGCTGGCCACAGGAGCTCTGAGATGGCCACAGGAGCTCTGGGCTGGCCACAGGAGCTCTGAGATGGCCACAGGAGCTCTGGGCTGGCCACAGGAGCTCTGAGATGGCCACAGGAGCTCTGGGCTGGCCACAGGAGCTCTGAGATGGCCACAGGAGCTCTGGGCTGGCCACAGGAGCTCTGAGATGGCCACAGGAGCTTGGAGATGGCCCAAGACCCTCTGAGCTGGCCCAAGACCCTCTGACCCAGCCCAAGACCCTCTGAGCTGGCCCAAGACCCTCTGAGCTGGCCCAAGACCCTCTGAGCCAGCCCAAGACCCTCTGAGGTGGCCCAAGAACCTCTGAGCTGGCCCAAGACCCTCTGAGCTGACCCAAGATCCTCTGACCCAGCCCAAGACCCTCTGAGCTGGCCCAAGACCCTCTGAGCTGGCCCAAGACCCTCTGAGCTGGCCCAAGGACCTCTGAGCTGGCCCAAGACCCTCTGACCTTGCCCCAGGACCCTCTGACCCAGCCCAAGACCCTCTGAGGTGGTCCAAGGACCTCTGACCCAGCCCAAGACCCTCTGAGGTGGCCCAAGGAGCTCTGAGCTGGCCCAGGACCCTCTCCCCAGGGTGCTATGGAAGGTGTGGGAGGGAGCCCCAGGCCGCCCCTGCCGTGCCCCCGGTGGGAGCAGGAGGATCCCAACCCCACCGGCTCCATCCTGGCAGCCAAATCCTGCTCCCGGGGTCCTCTCCTGCCATCCCGAGTGCCTTGGAAGGGACCTTGGCTGCAATTCCCGCCCTCTGTCCCTCATTCCCTGCCCATCCCACTGGATTCAGGGGGAGCCCAGCCCGGATTCCCTGGGAGGATGATGGATTTGAGCCACATTCCTATGGGAACAGCGCTCATCTGTTGTGGAACCTCCCAAAAAACCCTTTTTTTTGTCCTTTAGGACTGCCCCTGTCCCTCAGCCCCTCTCCCCCCAGGCCCCTGTCCCTGTGCCAGCCCCACTCCCACCCTCGGTCACTCCAGAAGGTCTGGGGTCACTCCAAAGGCTCTGGGGTCACTCCAAAGCCTCATCCAGCTTTGGTTGGGAGTGAAAGCGCTGGGACAGGGAGGGACAGCCCAGGGCCCAGCCGTGCCCAGGGGATCAGAGCATCCCTGGGGGAGATCCCGGGGTTTCCTGCAGGAATAAACGGCCTTTCTGGCTGCTCCGCTCCATCCCTTCCAAGCTCATCCATTCCACGATCCCTCTGGAGCCGCGGGACGGCGGAGGGGATGGTCTTGGGGGCCTCTTCCCCGCACGAATGGGTTTGGGTTTCTCAGCCTGTCACACCTTTCTCCGTGCTCAAGGCATCAAATCCTCCAATTCCGTGCTTTTCCCTTTAGAAAACTCCAAGGAATTTCCCCACCCCGGAGGCAGCAACGCTGAAAGAACCCGAGGATTCCCCGGATTTCGCCGGGGAGGGAAAAATTTTGGGAGAGGGTCCCAAAATCCAAGAAGCTGAACTCATCCCACGTGGAATGAGGGACAGGGATCCAATCCCAGACTGCCCGTCCAGGCACTGGGCAAACAAAAGCGAGCACAGGCAGAGGAATATCCACCCAGAATCCCAAAAATTCCAAGGCTGGAGGATCCTGGGGGCCGAGGTTTGGGGTTTGGGCAGCGCCTCCGAACTCCTCGTGTCCACTGTGGGTGAATCCACAGGGAGAACGCTCTTGGAAAAGAGAGGGAGAATTTAAAAAAAAAGAGCAGTTCTGGCATCAAATATTCCCAACAGGATCGCGCAACGCGGACCCGGCCGTGTCCGAGGCGGGAAAAGCAGGAAAAGTTCGTTCTCCCATTTTCCCTGGAGCCTGGGGAGCCACTCCTGCTGAAAATAAATTTTCCGCGCACCTTCCCCGCTCTCCCGTCCGGATTTGGAAGCACACGCGGCCCCACACGCCCCCAGGCAGGGAAAAGAGATCCAAAGAAACGCAGAAAACGTGGAGAAGCGCCTCCTGAGCGCGTTTTCCCTGGAGAAACCGTGATCCGGGAGCTGCAGGACGCAGCTGGAGGAACAGCAAGCGTTGGGTTCTCTCGAACGAGAGGCCTTCGATGCCTCGTGAGCTGCGGGGTGGAAAACGGGAGAGAAAAGGGGAGGGAAGAAAGGAAAATCTGGGAGGGGGGGAAAAAAGGCAGGTTTGGAAAAATATTCCCTAGCAAGGCTACCAAAAAAAAAAAAATAAAATAAAATAAAATAAAATAAAAAAATCCTGACATTAAATACAGACCAACTGTATTGAATGAAAATTGCACTAGTCCTCCGGGCACATCAATAATAAATTAAATACTTAACAATTCCACCGATATTAAAAAAAGACAGCACAAAACCCATAACAAAAGAACATT
>VZRJ01006588.1:271-42556 GCA_013397565.1 Ptilonorhynchus violaceus
CGCAGCAGCCGCGCAGCCCCGGCCCGGCCCCTCCGCGCCAGGTAGCGCGCAAAGTCAGCCGGCGCGCTTGCCCGCGCATGCGCAGTGGGGCGGCGGCAGGCGCGGTACCTGCCGGCCCGGAGCTGGGATGCGGCTGGAGCGCGTTTGGCAGCTGGCGTGCGGGGGTCCGTCGGGAAAGCCCGGGGCTGTGTTCTGCGTGTCTCGAGGGCACTTCGCACTTTGAAAGGGGTAACGAAATGGCCATTGGTACAGATGGGGGGTCTGCAAAATCAGGGCTCGATACGTGCGTAGTTCTTCCTGTTTAAAAAATACACCCTCTGTGTACTTAATTGCGATGCATGTATGTGCCCATAGCCTTTTTTTTTTTCCCCCTATGTATACTATTACATGAGACATGACTCACGGGATGACACATCTGTAGAGTGGATAATCTCAACTGTAGTAATTTGGTGCAGGGGAATTTCCACAGTATCAGACATAAACTATTTTCATATGATCTGCTTGCTTATTGCACTTAAAGTTCCATTTACGGGAATTTGTGTCCTAGTGCCACTAAAGACGCCTTTTGCTAGTGAAATTTAAGCTATCCTGCCCTAAAATCTCTAAAATTGCAAATAAAACCGGGAAAACACAAAACATTGTTTTGCTTTGAAGTCTTGTGTACCCATAATTGTGCAGAACACTTCTTTGAGCCGTTTTTAGCTGGTTTTTTTTCAGAATACTTATCTGGAGGAGCTTGTACAAGTTGAGTTCCAGTGGTGGGATCCAAGTGGTGGGATCTAGTGTTGCATAAAACTTGTCATTTCAAAATGTAAATACACTGCATCTTTCTTTTTTTCAATTGTAGAAAGCCAACTCTGTCTATATTTTCTTTCCTTCACCTGTCCTTTTGCATCTCACCTTCTCTCACACCTGGTGAAGACACAAGAGATCCATAAGAAGATCAGGACAGAGCCAGACACGCGTGATATTGCCACTTGGAGATCTGGGTGAACTCTGAATTAGGAAACCTACCACTTCATTTGTTCTCTATCTTTCCTATAACATGATGCACACCAGCCCTTCTGCTCTTCTACTTGCTGTGTGCCCCCACAGATACATAATCCTCATGGTCCAAAAGAAAATGTAGTTTGAAAGGGTTTACTGCCAGGGGTTTGGGTTAACCTTGATGATTTCAACACAACACTGGGATTAGAAACCTAGAAAGAAAGAGATTTCTGAAAAAGCTCAAGATTCCTCAAAGCTTCTGGCACGGTAAGTGTTTCTAATTATTATGGGGAGTGTCTCAATTTAATTTAACTCGCACCTATACTAGCACACACACTCACATAAACCAACAAATCCTGGGGTCATTCTTTGTAAACTTCTCTAGATTTCATTTCTCTTACTTGCTGACCCTTTCATGTAATGATATTGTTGGGTGTTTTCTTTTTCTCTCTCTGAGTTGATATCAGCAGAACTCAAATTACTGTAACTGATATTTGAAAATTCTCCCTGTGTCAAGTGAAGACTTATGGTGCTGAAATCAATAAGACTGTTTAAAATTCAAAGACCTGCAAATCGTTCTGTTTGTCCTTTGATAGGGCCTGGGCTGATTAAAATGCGACCAAGAAAGCTTAATTGCTGCACTAATTAAGAAGTCTTTAATTTCTTTCCTGGAATATTGTTTGAAGCAGGGTTTCTGTTCTGCTCATGTAACTGTTCAGGGCAGGTATTCTCTCTTTTTTTTTCTTTTTGCCATTTTGCTATATTAAAATGTATGTTAAAACAGCAAGATGTATTGACAGTGATTGTAATTTATTGCTCTAAAAAAAAGACTGATATGGAGTTCACTATTTTATTAAATTACAATTTTGAGGGCAGCTGTAAAGGGTAAAATGCAATTAGAAAATGCATTGTAGCTGTTGCATTTTAAGGAATCTGAATGCTTGACTGACAGGAGATAGGATAATACATCAGCTCCCTCCCCCATCTTCAGTTATTATTGATAATTAAATATTTAAATTCATTCAGAAAAAAATCCCAGAAAAGTATTTATCTTCTGAACGTGTGTGAAGGAATGGACCAGGGGAGGGGATGCATACAGAAGGTAGGCACCTGGTAAGGATGAATACTGTATTATCATGTTAAGTTCATGCACAATTTTTTTTCTGCATTTCTTTGAAATTTGTTTTCCTGAGAAACATATTTCTGTCTTGTATTTTATCTTATCCTTGTTTAGTGACCTATTTTGTCCACTGTTGCTGAAGAGAAGAAACCAGATGATTTCACAAAGCTTTCTTGTGATCAATAGAGTAATGTTTTAGGTTTAATCATGCTGCATTATAATTCTGGCAAACGACTGCCAAGCAGAAGATTCTAAGAAAGGAGCAAGTACTGGTGAAGAGAAGGTAAGTTCTGCTTTGCTTTAATCTCAGGTCTCGAGCAGCAATCCCCCTTTGAGGAGCTATCTGTTATTTAGAGGGAAGACTGAGAAAGAGGGAGGGACCTCATACTGAATCCCCCCTGCATCGCTCAGGAAAATAGACTCATAGAAATGTAAGTCTGTGAATAGGGATCCTTTTTTGCTTCTCTTCTACCAAGATATTTACTAAACATTGAAAAACACCATGAATACAGTTGAGATTGATGTGAGGTGTTGTACCAGTAGTAAGAAACTGGATACTGCAGTGCTGTTTTTCTAATTGTTGTGTTATAGTCAAAGTAGCACAAAACCTTGTCCAATACAAATACAAACTGGATTCCTTTCAGTGACAGGACAAGTAGATAACACGCTTAATAGATACAAAGGGAGATTTGCCATTCCAAGCACGACGTCACGCTAATTATGTTTACTCTAATTGAAAGCAAGGTTTTTGGGAACCTGAAATTACTCATAGGATATTTTTAATAGCTGAATAATAATAAAGTGCAGCAAACGTTGATCACAAACCTTTTGGTCTTTCAAAAATCTATTGGAAAATTAAATGAAAAGTGGAGTTTGGTACAAACAATGCCCCAGGGCAAAAAAACAACTAACACTAGATTTTCCAGTCCAGCCATAACACAAATCAATTTGAGCACACTTCTATGGCCAGACTGCCAGATTGTTATGACTGCTAATTCACTCAATCAAACAGTGCATTAGTACACCGGGCACAAACAGCTTTAACAATAGCATACAGTTCTGCACAGTCCACCATATATCATAAAAAATCCAAAATACATGGCAAGATTGCTTTCACATTCTGTTTACTACAATTTGTATTTACATATGGTGCCTGCTTTACAAAAAAAAAAAAAAAAAAAAAAGTGGTGGAAGAATGAAAGTGAAGAAACTTAAAGAGCCGTTAAAAATAAGTTTTAAAGTTTTTAAAAACAAGAATCTGGGAGCAAGATATCACTTGCGCTGATGGTTTAATGTGAACCTCTCAGCCAGAGAGCTGAAAGTAGTGGCTGGCCATCCCCAGCACAGGACTGGCTGGGGAATTGCTGCGGGCTCGGCAGCTCGCACACGCCCTGTCTAACCCCGGCACTTCAGGGCTAGAGCGTCTTTTGCCGGCTTTACTCCCGCGGGTCAGCTCTCTGGCTCCGAGGGCATTCACCGCCTGAGTACAGGGGCAGGATTTAGCCCCAGGGAGTGTCCCTTAATTCTTCTCCTTCATCCCCACGAGCAGTGGGTGTTGTCCCCGGGGATGCTAACTGGTGCTCTGGCCAAGGACGCGCTGTACTGAGAGATGGAATAACCGACGGCTTGGGAGCCCTCTCATCCCTTCCCTCCCTCCTCGCCTGCATCCAACACAGACACACGTACACCCCCCACACACACCCGCGCACAAGCGCATATATGCAAATTGCAAAAACCAAACGCCAATTAAGCTGCTTGCTTATTTACGATTTTTTTTCCTTGAGTCGCTGTTCTGACTTCAGAAAAGGCGTTTCGAAGTCCGTAACTAAAACAGCCCTTCTGTTGATCTGAGCCTCTCGGTCACGTTGCTGCCACCAGAGCCACATGGTGAAACGGATCGGGTCGTGTTCCCTTCCCGGGTTGGCTCGGGGTGGAAGGATGGATGGATGGATGGATGGATGGATGGATGGATGGATGGATGGAGCAGTGGCTGGGCACTGCCTGCTGACATTCACCTGACAACTGACAGCGAGCGGGAGAGCTGCGGCGCGGGGAGGAAATGATAACCAACTTCCCTGCGTGATTTAAATGAGGGCTGGGATAGACGGGGAGCCCTCTGTGATGTTTGAGTTAGACTTGGGCTCTCATTAGAGGTCCTCAGTCCAACGTGTTAATTCACCTACCAACAGGTAGGAAGAGTCGCTCGGAGCAATAATTATGAAGTACAAAGCCCTTGCCATTAAATTATGTTAAAGCGGTGATCTAATCTGAGCTGCCCTTTCCCGTGCCTTCCCCCCTTTACAGAATTAGTTCGCTCAGCCGTTCTTATCCGTCGCTCCCAACTTAGGCTAATCGGAACATTGGCACCGGGGAGCCGGCCTCGAGTTCAGTGCTCCTGGCTCTGCAACACGCACCCCGGTCTCTGCCGGTGCCGGGGAACCGCTCTTCCTGCTTCGCGCCCGGGAGCTAAGGGGAGCGGCTGCATCCTCCTCCCTCCGTCCATCCCTCGTCCCCGCCGAGCCCCCTGTGCCGCCGCCCGCGGGGCGATGAGAGGGGCGGCGGGCGGAGATCGGGCCCCCGCGCCCGGCCGGGGGAAGGGCGGCGGCTCGGGTGCCGGTCCGGCATTAATTGCTTCCAATAATAATAATAATAATAATAATAATAATAATAATAAACAAAAAAATACACGTTGCCTTTTTTTTATATATATGAACTGACAGCCTGCGAGACGCAGCCTCTTCTTCCTCATGTCGCTTAAGTGAGTGGAAAACATGGGGGTGGAGGGTTACCTTTATTATTCCCATATTTCAAAAATGCAGACAAACATTATTAATTGCTTTTTGGGGGTGAGGCAGAGCCAGGATCTTTAAAAGTCGGAGCCCTTGCTTGAAAAGTTTCAGCACAGAGCGGACTTTTATAGAGAGTTATAAACTCTGGGTAAGAGGGGGATGTTATAAATGGAAGTGCTGACACAACCTTAACTATAGCGTGTAAACGGCTATGCTATAATATCCATTAAGCAGAAAGAAAAATAAGATGGCTGATCAATAATTTATACAAAGAGTACCAACTGCAGACATAATAACTGTAATGTTTGCAAAGCAATCTCTCGCTCTCCAGGCTTAACAGTAAACTAGCGGGGCTGTTAATTTCCAACTCCTACAGGTAAGAGTACAAACAAATTACTTAAACTTGTGTTTTGCTCGATATTTTGCATGCCTCGGTAGGATAAAATACAACTTAATTACGATGCAACTTGGGCTGATTGAGGAGCCTCCCCCTTCCTCCCCCTTTCCTCCTGCCCTCCCGCCTGTTCCTCCGAGGGGACCTTCTTGGGCAAAGCTCCGCCCGAGAGACAGGAACAGGTTGCTTGGACGGGCGTTGTAAACGGGTCGACATTTGGGTCACTATAGTTCTTCGGAGAGTTATTCATACATGGAAACAAAATGAAGCCATTTAACTTCAAAAGAAAGTTACAAGGTTTTCCAGTGCCACGAGCTGAAACACAATACCCCCACCGGCCCGATAAGCATCAGCTGTCAGAGGACAATGCACTGGCTTTCCATGCATCAGGCTGCCGGGAGAAAAATCTGCTTTAGGGAAAACCAATGCTTCTTCCACTATCATAAACAGAGAGTGGGCGAGCAACTGATCTCTTCATTGACATAGGAGAGTTATATACCATTTCTGTCTACTGTATTTAGGTAGCAAAGCAGGGAAACAAAGTCTGAAAGTTGCTAAGTATACTCCGGTAACGTGCCCAGGTTTTTTTTTTTTTTCATGTCTTGGAATAGTACCAGAGAGATCCCTTCTTTGTTAAGTAACAAGAGAGAAACGTGTCAGTGGAGGACGTTCTTTGAAAATTCGCCCACATCCCAGCCTAGACAAAAAACCAAAGTTCTGTTGCCAGCCACACCAAAAGAAGTTCATATTTAACGTGGGGTGCACAGCTCTTCTCCAGCTTTCAGCTGTTCCTCTTTGGGACATCACGGGTGTTTTGTGTAGTAATAGCACAGTAGTAAAGGGAGAGACACCTTATTTCTGAGCCCTGAGCTGTGATGCGGGGAGGCTGCTTTGCGGGGTACTGCTTAACAAAAAAAAAAAAAAAACAACAACAACGTGTAATTTGCCTGCACGCCTCCCGCTTGCTTGCCAGTGACCTCTCCCAGTTCAGCTTCAATAAAGTAAAGTAAAATAAATGACAATGGTCTGTAGAGCGCACACACAGACGGAGTCGTTTATATGGAAGCAATAGTTCCCCCGCCCCGGCTGCCCCCAGTGCCCGGTTGGATGCCGTGTGGAAGGAATATCGCTGCTTGGAGAAACGGAACAGAAAGTGCAGCGCCCACTAGTGCCCGCGCGGGCGGGACAGCGCTCCCTCCGCGCCCCTCCGCGCCCCTCCGCGCCCCGCGGTGAAACGCCCTTTCCAGGGAAGGAAACGTGCGCGGAACTGCGGAGTGTGACACAGACAAAAAACGGTTTAAGCCCGTCTGTGACTGAGGGAGGTTTTCTTTCTTCATTGTCTAAGTCTAAGCTTAGAGAAAGCAGAAATGGGAAAGTTGTCTTTCCCCTGCTGCTCTCCAGCCACTGTCCCCATCTGTCTGAGGAGGTGAGTGAATGGGGCAGGTGTTTCATAGGCAGCATCTTCACAGTCATTGTGAAGGGAATTGGAAGGGCTGTCTGGCTGTAAAACCTTGACAGGAAACACAAACCACACCAGATACATTTCTGAGCTTTGGCTACCCACCTGACACTTGCAAAACTACAGAAGATTTGTGAGATATCTCCATTAGGCCCCTTTCTTTTCTCAGGTGTTTTGGGGTTGTGTTTTGGGGGATTTGTTTGTTTACATACATCAGAGGTTTTTACTGGGCAGCATTTAGATTTTCTTGAGAACTGTCTGATCTCCTTGATTTGGAGATGAACTTTGCAAGGAAGGCAACAGACAGCCCTCTGGATAGAAGATACCAAGTAGATAAGCTCGAAACAAACTGTCACAGTGGTAGTGAATGTCTCCTGTATTTGCTTATTGTTTGTTGTGCATTGGGATAATGGATAATGTTCCCAATCAAATCCAAGCACTTACAATGGTGTCCGGCATAATGTAATTTCCCATGCAGGGTTCCCAAAGCTATGAGAGGCACCTTTGGATTATAACACACACACTGGGACACAAGCAGGTGACAATGAACTAGACCTGTCTTCTTCTAGCTCTGTCTTTAAAAGCTTTCAGTAAATCATTGGTTCACATTTTATAAATGACTTAAGATACTAAGACCTTGTTTAGCTGAGAAGGAAAACTCCAAATATGTTCTCCACGACCTTGGGCTCAAGATCTAAAATCATCTGGTGGATGATGAAAGGCAGACCAAGATTGACATGTGTCTCTTTTCTACCTCTATTTGACAGTCACATCTTTTCCTTTATTGTTGCTGTGCATTCTTCACCAATAATAAGAATCAAAATATACACCTAAATAGTTCACTATGCCAAAAATTACACAAACCCATAAATATGGAAGGCACTAAATACCAAACTAGTTGAATATAATTTTCTGGAATTCCTGATTTTCTCTATTTTCTCATTAAAAAAACCCCCACTTATTTTAAAACGGGATAACTCTTGGCATAGATATAAAACATTTAAAAAAGTTCCTATGTCTTTATGGTAGGTTAAATGGGGTTAGTAGGGTCAAAATAAGTTCCCTTGTAATGTACACCAGTTGATTGAGAATAATGGCAAAGACTTTTATTAAGACTATTTGTTTGAATTCACTGTTGTCTGTTTCTCTTCAGTGCTCAGTGATTTACATGCAATTGAAATTTATTAATGTGAATACTGGGCTTTAAGCTTATGTATTTAAGTCCTTACACAAAGTAAATTCTTCAAATATTTATCCAATAAAAATAGAGTTGTAAAGATAGCAATTCCTGAATACATTCGTAGCTTTAGGTGCAGCTGTAGTTCTATAAGTAGGTACTTAACACTGGAAAGCAAGAAGCTAAATCACAAAAGAATAAAAAAAGAATGCCACATTTTATCCTTATACTTTGAAAAGAAAAGGAAATTTTCAGGGAAAAGTAGTGAATACATTTGAGTACGAAACAAGTTTAAGAAAAGCATAAACATATAAAAGGAGGTGAATTACAGTAATTAAATTTTATCCACACAAAATACTTTTTAGTCAAAAGTATATTCTAGCAAGTTGGTTTTATTAAAATTTGTTCTTCTAAATATGTGAGTATAAACTTCAGATGTAAATTTCAAAACAAGAAAAATGAGCTAGCACCATCTAAATTGCTTTAATCTAGCTGGTTAGAAAGAGCTTTAATTGTTGTGCTTTTGCTTAATTACACCCTTCAATCTGACAATCAGTCTCAGGCAATTGAGGATTATTCTGTTTTCACACGTGAAGAGGGACAGGGCAACTTATTTCCACAAAAAAATTCAGATTCCACATGTACTACCAATTGTCTCATGACTTAGGAGGTGCCAAAATCCTTTAGTGCATAAGTTCAGGTTGACACAATTCACCAAATGTGCGGGTTTCCGTTGTTGGACATGCAGATGGAAGCACAAATCTCAGAGCTCTGGGGTTTTTTTGAAGAGAGAGTCCATGCCTAAACACAAACAATCTTTGCTTGGGTTCACCACATTTGCACAAGTGGACCTTCAAGGAAGGTTAAGCTGAAATGAGGCTATGTGCTTCTGCGTCCATATTTGCATTCTGTGGTACAGCTAATAACCAGTTGGGCAGGTCACGTCCAGGGTGGGAAACCAGTTTTCATACATCCAGCTTCTAGTGTTCCCACAGGACAAGAGAACTAAGCCAGGCTTCCTACATGGCAGCAACGAATGTGAACAATCAAATAGGAGGTCTGCAAAAATTAAGGTTTCACTGGTTCTTCCTTGGAAAATTTAGGCCAGTGACCAGTTTAGGCCACTACTACCAGGAGGAACACTTCCAAGCAGACTCTTTTACTTCTCAAGGAAAACGTGTCATCTTGCTGAGAAAAGATTTTAAGGGCTGAATTCAACCACACTTGCTGTGGGGCTGTACAGCATCTCCATTGTCGACACATGGAGTACCCCATGCTGACAATGAACGCTTTTTGTTCTCTGCTGGTAAATCTGTCCTGTTTTGAAAGTGGGACCCCTAAGTAGCTTAGATGCTTCTAAAATGTTCTTCTGTGGCTTTTACTTTCTGTTGTAAGCTATTCTATCTACAACTACATTCAAAACAAACATTTTCTTAACAGCTTTAAGTTTTATTTTTACTACCAAGCTGAAACAATTACAAGGAAAATAATGTGTATAGTAGTATATATAATTGAGAAAATGTTTTCTTGAGTGTTTTGTTTCGCACTGATATAAACTTAGAATTCAGGACACAGTTTACAAGTAAGGGCTGATAGCTGAATACTTTTAAATACAGTGATATATAATGGCTGCAGTAAACACAGTTTGGGAGGCTAGGTTTATGCTAGCAAATTAAACTTGCCTGGGAATGTTCCTGTGCAATAAAACCAACTAGCACATATGCCTATTTGTAAACCTCTCCTGTTCAAAAGAGGGTAGTGGCAACTGGGAAGGGTCTCTGGGATGTGCACCCTCCCTTTCCCTCAAACTGCACCCAGGAACTGGGTTTTAGAATGCTTAAAGTGTGTTGAGAGCCATTCAGTTTTACTGTGTAGACATTCATGTTCCATGAAACATTCCTGGCAGTGTGTAATTTTTAATGCAAATGTAGCTTGAACTGTTTTATATTACAGTAACTGTCTTAAAGCATATATTCTCATTGGACATTTTTATAGGTACAAGCTCTTGATCTTGCAATCTTTACATGGGCAACATTCCTATTGACTTCTCAAAATGAAATCTTAAAAAAAAAGTATCCTTCATTAGTGAGGAATCCAGCCTTGGCTTACAATTAGAAAAGAAAAAGGAAGTAAAATTATAACAGGAGGAGCGTGCTAAAATGCTCCCTAAAACAGTTTTCCAATGGCATTAAAGTATTACTCACAAATACGGGTCCTGCTTAATTAATTTAGCAGCCTAGACTAGAGATTCAGGTTTTTGTGTTCTCATGCTTTTGTGCTGGGTATTTGAAGCTGAAAATGTAAACATGAATGCATTTTCTATAAGAGCCTTCTAGAAAAATGTTAGGGAAGGCAGGGCACATTCCTTGCTGGGTTTTGTGTTAGATTCTTTACACTCAACATCAGTCCCAGAAATCAGCTTGGGGAAGTTAGTCTTGCAACAGGTTGCCTGCTGTTAAATTTATAAGGCTATTTGTAAATTTTATTGATAGGAACACCATAAAAAAGCATTATGCAAAGGGACCGATGCATTTATTCGTGTGTTTTCCCCCAGTTAATATAAACTAACATAGTACTGGCCTGTTTGGGAGTCATGTAAATGCAATGTCTTGTACTTCTTTTTACAGCTGTAGCTTGTTTTGAATAGTCAGACATATAAAATGACAGAGGAAAGATTATTCTTTAGAATTTTTACTTTGCCGTTTACAAATCAGTGACGTTTGCATCTGTCTTTACACATTAGTGAAGTGGCCTGTAAAGCAAGACGGTGTTACAGATTGAGCTGAAAAACAGTATTGAGAAGAAAAGTATTGCTAGTTTTATTCAGAACAAGCAGATACTATGAATGATATAGCTGACACTTCATAAATAGTAAGGCACCAAAAAAATCAGGAAGAAAATTACTTTTTGGCTCAGTCTCGCGGTCAAATGGTATTTTTCCCAAATAAGAATTTCAGGGTCAGTTTTGATAATCTAACCCTAGAAAGGAGAACAAAAATCTTATTTTCTTCCACTTGAACAGCTTTCAGATAGCAATTACTAATTGGAGGTCTGTTAGAAAGACTTATTTGGGAAATGGTTGACTTTCTTTCTACAGCTTGTTTTCCCTCAATGTTTTTAGTACTCATCTCAGAAATATTTTTTAATGACAAATCCCTTAAATTTTGATGGAAAGAAAAACCTCTAAATTTATGCTCTTTAATTTGTCTGAGTACTCATTGGCCTCTCACGTAAATTGTAGCAATACTGAGTTCATCGCCTCGCTTCTTGGGGGACACTGTAATAATGCTGAAAGAAACGTTATTTCTTGCTGCTGAGAAACAGTACAGAACTCTTAATTAAAAAGACAAGGCAAGCAAGGTCCTTGTGTCTGTGAGAAGTCTGAGCTCTCTTTAAGTCTCAGTTATTTCTCTGATAACCAGCGATTATCTCTTTTGCAGAAGCAATTCCAATAAGACAAAGGTGCCCTCTGTAGGGGACAAGCTGTAAATGATGATGGGGAGCTGCAGTTTAATAGTTGCAGAAAGTGACAGAAGAGAGTAACTTCTTAGCAGTCTGGCTCTCTGAGAGGCACTGCAGACTAAATATTATGTACAGACAAAACAGTGCAAAAAATAACACACCCCCACGCACACTTTAAAATAAAGCAGAAAGCAATACTCTTAAATGCAGATAACAACTAACAATTTTACAATAAGCTGCCCAAATGCTAAAGGTGTAGCACAGTGAAAACTGAGCTGCAGAAAACTCCTGAATAAAAGGAAATAAGAAATTCAGTCAAAAGAACTTTATAGTAGTAATAGAATTCAGAAAGCAACATGCTTAAAAAGTCTCTGTAGCATGTACTAAAAAGTTTACCACAAAGCAGATTCATTAACTGTCCCAAGCGAATAGCATAGTGCTTGATAAGAAATTGCCTTTGTTAGCACGCCCACAGACACATCTTAACTGGTGTGCAGCATCTCTAGTGGCTATTTGCAATTATTTTGGGAATTCTTCCCTCAATTTATAATGGCAGCTAATGCCAGCCCAGACAGAGGCAGGGAATTCAACACTAGATGTAATTCATTGCTCATTATTAATTATTTTTTTAGGCCTCACTTTCATAATCCATGAGGATGACCTGCAGTTCTTGTTATCTTGATTTTCTCTCTCTGTGGCTCCTTTTCTTTTTACATTTTTTTTCATTTGTATAAGCATCATACTTTTGGAGCAGAAATCTCATTGCATATAGTAACCTGCATTACTATGTAACAACTGTAGCATGGAGTGGGCAAATCCCTTCAGAAATATGATTTATCCTCCCTCTGACTTTACTGGAAAGTCAAAGAAGCAGAATGTAGTTCTAGCAGTCAATGTGCTATATGTGTTGGGGTTGCTACAAAAATCTAGACTAAACATTAGCTCAGAAAGTGAAGATCAGTGTCGTAAATGTGCAGTCTATATTATATATAGACTGCAAATACACAGTCTGCTTGTATAAACAAGGCTAAACATGGCTGTAAAGAGAAGGAAGGGGTTTTGGTCACCTGCAGAAAAGTTAAGGATAATAAATGTTAAAAGATGTGGATTGATAAGGGTGTTTGAGATTTTTTTATGGTCTAGATCGTCATTCTGTTCTCGTTCAGAACATCAAGCCTGACTGCCTTTCAGAAGCAGGATTGAAGGAAAGAGAAAACGTAAACCTACGACATTTCCTTTCCTAATCACAGGCTCTGGTCAAAGAGAGCTTGTTCCTTTCTTTACCCACTGTAGGAAATACTTGTATGAGAGATGTATCCCATATCTGAACCATGTAAACATCAGATTAATGCTGTCTTTTGTTTTAATTATTATCTGAATCAGTAAGCTCTTTTCCTTCAATCTGTCAAATAACATTGAACTTCCCAGTCTCATTTTAAGAGAAGTAATTTCACTACACTGCTTTTTGATCTTCAGGGCATGCTTCCAAGTCTATTTACATAAATAAATGTTCAGGGAATGACTGAGATTGTGGAGCTTTGTGGACTTTTGATGTGCCCTCTTCACATCCTGTTGCTTACCCTGTGAATCTGATCTGACATTTAGCAGGGTATTCACTCTACCTTCTCTTGTAGCCAAAATTAAAGCAATGTAGAGGACAAAAGTGGGGATCCTAACTCAATGGGGAAGTGCTTATAGATGCTGCCATACTATGTGAATGTCCTTCACAGGTCAAATGACATTCTTTTCCCCTGACCTAAAGCATGTTTACACTGTAATATCCCTGGAGTAAAGTCTTACCCTGCTTAATTGTTGCTTCTCTAATGGAGGTCCATGGTCATATTTGAATACCTGTCCTGAAGTCTGAAAGTTACCTCAGGGTAGGTCTCTATAAGTCTTTCTTGGCACTACCCAACTCTTCAACTAAACACAGGACAAATATCCAAGGCTATTTTTACCTTTTACTAGACATCTTCCCTGTGTCTAAGCATGCAAGCTAGATCCTTCTAGTTTATTTTATTGAACATTCCTGGTCCTTTTATAAGACTGTATTTGCAGTTGCAAAGGTATTATGGTATTTTTTAGAAGATATGTAATAAATTTAATTCTAGAAAAGCAATACTTTTCAAGTGTTATATTCTTTTGATTTTTTTTTCGCTTAAGTTTTCTTCTTTTAGATTTTTCTTTACTACTAGAGGCTGCCAGTTCCTGAGAGTCATTCTACAGCAGCTGCTTCCAGACAGTACTCACACAACCTATCTTTAGATGGTTTATGTGTCAGAGATAGGAGTCTGGGCTCCATATACAGTCGATGAAGAGAAGTATGCATGTTCAGTGCAAAGATTTGGAAAACCTAAACTATAATCTCTAAGCTGATATTGTGAAAAAAGTCCTAGGTTATCTGAGACAGGCCTCTATCACAAGTGGACTGTAAATATGTCAAGTTTTTCTTTTACTTAAGGTACCCCATTTATTTTAATATTTAATCTTCTTAATTTCATCACTCACCATTTCCTTTGTATCCACTTTTGCTCTTTATTGTGCCATTTTTTAGTTGCTGTGATCCACGTAACATTTTAAATGCTTCCTCGTTGATCAAACTATTTATATATTTAAACAGTCATGATCAGCTTTGACTTGGAAAAAACTATGTTAAATCAAAACACAGAGTTTCTGACTTTCTGCTGTCTTTGTCCTCTTTTCTTTTTTTTTTTTTCCTTTCTTTTTTTTCTTTCTTCCCATAAACCAAATTTGGCTTACTTCCTGTTCCTGTAACTGGCTTGACCATTTCTTTCTAGTTTAAGATCATACAAACTATAAAAGTACAGTGGCATTGTGCAAAGTCTAAAATATCTGGGTTTTTTTTAATCTTTCATTTGTATAGTTTTATTAATTTTACTCAACTGTCCACATTTCTGATACCTCTAACCCCAGCACTTTTCCTGAATTGCTGCCAACTGTCTTTGGGCCCTGTTGTCTGGCATTATATTCCTTGGCCCCAATCCTGAAAAATTTATACACTAGAGTAATTTTATGCATGAGAGCATGCCCATTGACTATTGATGCATAATGTTATTCTGGAGTGCATGCATTTTCAGGTCTGGGACAATTGTTTTGATTTTATTGGTCAATCATTGCAAAGTATTTGTAATTGAATTTTTAACCAAGTCTAGATTTTTTTTTATTCTCTCTGTAAACTGGTACAAGTTTTGTACAGTCCCATGGACCTGGTCATTGGTTAGGTGGTCTCAATGACTAAATCTACTCTTCATTTCCTATTCATGATGATGATGCCCACAAACATGTGTCTTCATGAGCTGAATATATTACAGCTTCTTAAGTATACATATAGTTGAGGGTTTTAAAAAATTTTTTTGCTGCAGCTGAGTGAATCAACAGTAGTTGATTCTCATAGCCCACTGCCATCCCATAACCTATTCCCATGATAACAAATTAGCTGTCAGGTCAAACTTTGGAGACTTTTATTGCAACATCCATAACTAACCATATAAATGTGTCTGTGATACATTTATTAATGTAAAGGAATCTCCACCTTTTGTTAATTTACTACGTGTTTCTAATGCCTTTTGATTGCATCACTACTGGAATGTTTTCTTGCTTGACCAGATACAGAAGATCAAGAGTATGTAGTCCAAATATTACAGAGCAACTACTATACAATTATTTATCTGTGTCTTTGCCCATCCTATTTTTACTGAAATCCCTACTAGTAGCAAACCTCTTTCTTGACCCTTTTTCTAATTTAAACAAAATACATCAAAGTGTACCAAGGCCTAGTTGCTGTGAACCTCCAGGCTCCTCCTGAGTAAACAAAGCAATGTCACTTTTTACCAGCTGAGAAACTGGTCAAACAGGTATAAAAACCAGGTTACTACTCTCTGTCTGATGTTCAATATTGCTTTCAACCTCTTTTCCTTTTGCATTTGTTAAATACCATGCATTCACTTCACATCCATAATAGAGTATCCTTCTAGAAATGTAATCTTCTTTAAACCTAAATACTTCTTTTGGGCTTCTGTTTTTCTTCTCTGAAGGATGTCCTGTCAATCTTATCCTTAGGCAGATCTCAGTAAGATATAGTATTCCCTTTAGAATCTTTCCCCAATGTTGTCCATTTCCTGCCAAAGGTTCAACCATTTGAGAGTAAGCAGTATACTCATAGGAAGTATACAAAATAGGAACAAAGCTTTAGGTGGCAAAGCCTACTTAGTGTAAGCTTTCTTGTGCAGTTTAAGCTACATCTGAGATGTCTATCAACTCTATTTTTCTTAGATATTTAAGACTTTTACATATTACAACAATCTGCTGATTTCACAGATATATATGCACTGCGCCTTGTGGAACCTAAAAAAAATTTTTTTTTTCTCAAATTTACATTCACTTGCAGTGTCACCAAGTGACTAAACATTGATGCCTAGCACATTTGTCCATAAACTCATTTTTAAGTATGTGACTAGCTTTAATAATTTCCATGCTGAATGGAAGCCTTCAAGCAACATAATGCCAGAACTGTTTCAGATTCTCAAGTGCATTATTTCAGAGTATTCTTAGCACTCTATTTTGAGTTGTAGCCACCAACCTTTTGTAGTGGTATTGAGCATACACAGAAATCATTGAAGTCAAAGTGGTGAATATTTGGTAATAGAAAATAGTAATTCTATTTCGGGTTATATACATGTGGTCTTGGACTGTTGATTTATTAGGTACAAAAAATGAATCTGAACAGGTTTTTCTCTACCTTTTTTGATGTATTTATCAGAAAGCAGTAGAAATTATATAGTTACTGAACTTTTGTTTTGTAATTCAATTACATATTTGCATTATTTAAATTCTGCAGGCAAGGTTTGAGTTTAAAATTATAAAACTTAACTAGAACTATAGTTTTTGTAACTCTGTGGAGATTAAAAAAAGTCTTCTCATGAGAAACTGGTAGAGTTTGCTGACTGGGTCACGGCTTTCATACTTCTGATCCTTCCACTCATATTTCTAGAGTCAGGGTATTCCACTATTGCATTTAATCACAAATATCTCATTTGTTGGGGTTTTCTCTTTCTCTGATGTTTTTGCCTACCAGCATGTTACCTTCTGTTGTAAGAGTTAAAGGAAGATCTTTTTGGTTTAGCTGATTTTTTTTTTTTTTTAATCAAGCTCTTTCTTAGGAGTTTTTGAGGGTTTGGGGGGTTTTTTTGTAAATAGTATCGACTTTTTTGGAAGTACTGTTGATTCATGCTGAGGACAAAGAGTGTAACTTAAGGGAAAAATAGTTGACCTAATCTTCTATTTATCAAACAGAATTTGTCTGCTTTTGTAAGTTGTGTATACTTACTGATGTGTTGTATCACACTGGAAATTATTTTTGCTATGATGAAGAGCAGCACAAGTTGTCTCCAGTTGTTGAAGTCAGTGAGGTCACTGTTTCACAATATCCTACTCATGTTTCCTTATTTCTATTATGCAGAAAAGCTTTTCCTTTCTGTCTTCCTAGATTTCATTAAGCACATTTATCAGTTTCATCAGGGAGGAGAGTCAAATGCTTCTAGTTTTTCTGCTGTGATTTTATATCCTGCTGCTTTGTTATTTGTCAGCTTCTTGTTTGTAACTTGTCCTGAAATTCTGATGGGATGGAATTAGTTTTTTGGTTTCAAATATTATATATAAAACTGTGCTTGAGATAAGGAGATGCTATTAATTATTCCCTTTAAAGAAACCCCCCATCTCTTCAGTTTCATCAATGAGAATTTTCCTCCTCTTCATTTGATTGTCTCATTTTAAACATTGGTTGCTCAAAAATACTAAATGGTTTCACATTCCGTAGCTCTTTAATTGTTGTTTACTAATTGAGGCACCACACTTCCATCCTTGCTGTGAGTATACTGAAACCCAGTTGTGACAGATGAACTGAATCACATTGAGCCTGTGCCCTTCCCTTTTTCCTTTCATTTGAGCTTCCTTTGTATGATACACTAGTGTCAATTTTTCTTAGGGCCAGATTGGAATTCCTTATACTACCCTTTTGTTTTCAGTTTTGCGCTGTTGATCTTTGTCACTTCCTAATCAGAGGGTATCCTTCTTTGTTTTATTTTTAGTTTGGCAGAGCACCGGTTGCAGTCACCGCTGACCCCTGCTGTGCTGCCTGGCATGCTGTTGCATCATAGCCACACGACCTGTCTTCAGATCATGCAGTTGTGGTCAAATTTTTCTTTTCTCCATGAAAAATTTACCCCTTTTTTCTGTGAAAATTTGGAGAACAGTATACCAGACACCAAGTCATCATTTTGGTTGATGATTCCTCAGCTCAGTTTTCCCTTTGCACTGTCTTTTCCACATTTCGTGCTTTGCAATTCAATATTGAAGTCATCTATCCCAAAGAAATGAGCTGTATTCTGGTATTCTGTCAGTAACAGCTTGTAAGCAGCTGCAAACTCATCTTTGCCTTCAATGCTCTCTTCCTTTTCTGGAACATTACACTATTCAACATAACTTTGTTTAGCATTATGGTTTGGAATCTGATGTATGTGGCACGCTGCTCTATGTGTTTTCAAATGCTTAGTGGTATTTTTTTGCCATCTGTTGTAATAAATACTGCTCCTCTTGGTTACTTATCATCCCTGCTCTGTTCACTGGTGAAATGTTTATTCCTTTGTTCTAATTACTTTATATGTCTACTGTAAAATGCATTTCCTGTGGTCACTCTTGATGTCCATACTACTAGAATAATGGTTTATAACTAGTCTGCTTAATTTCTGTCCCATCCAGAAGAGACCGGCCACATCCTTACTGAACAGTATTTGGTCACAGGTCTCCTCTGAGCCTCATGTACTTTCCCCTGTAGCCCTAGGATATAATTTTTATTTTTTGGGGATGTATTTCAGTTAAAAAAGGAGTTAAGTAATGTGAGAACTGTGTTGCAATTCATGCATTATCTGAAAATAAAGTCATATTGGGTGCCTTAGAGCACAGCATGGAAGTACGTGGCAGCCTTTGAGAGTGCAAACCTCTTTAGGAGAATGACAGAACACATGCGGAACAGATGCAAACTCATCTCTGGTATCTCTTGGAATCACTACTGCAGCAATCCCCAGAACTACACCGAGATTTTTTGTTTTGGAGGGGTGTGGTCAATTAGCCTTGGCTAACAGGCAAACACCCACCCAACAGCCTAATTTTTCTCACAATTCACTGGGATAGAGGTGGGGAGAAAATAGTAAGAACAGGAATGATGAAGCTCGTGGGTCAAGATAAAGGCAGGGAGATCACTTACCAATTACAGTCACGAGAAAAACAGACCTGACCTTGGACAACTAACTTATTTTATTACCAATTAAAATTAAAAAATGTAACCATTTATTTGGATAGTGGGAAACTAGAAGATAAACATTAACACAACACCTTTCCTACCCCCTTCTCAACCTCAACTTCATGTCCCACAAAACAAGTGGGGATGATCAGTACCTAAGAGTTACTCTCTGCTGCTCCTGCCTCCTCACACTTTCCCCTGCACTAGCAAGGGCTCCTCAGAGGTTGTGATTCCTTAAAGAACATCCATTTGAACAGACCGCTGTGGTCTCTTCCACAGGTTGCAGTGTGAATATCTTCTCCAGCACCTCCTTCTCTGACCTTGATGTTCCCTCTGCTGTTTCTCGCTCCTTTTTTCCTCTCTCTCTCTGTCTAGTGTTTTCTGCCCTTTTTGAAATATGATTTCATGGATGTGTTACCAAATTGGCTGATGGGCTCAGCTTTGGCAAATTTGACACAGGGGTCATGGGCAATTCCCACACTTCTAGAGCACAGATTATCTAAGAAGGATACTCCTCAACATCTAAAGTGTCACTATAAACTTGTGCTTAGGCAATGGAATTGAGTCCAACCTCTGTGTAAATAGAGGGAAGTCTTTGAAGACCTCCAGAACTTAAACTTGCACACTTTGCTCACCTAATTTTAAAATGATAGGCATAATTTGTTGAGTAGCACATGACTGTTGAGAAAGTAAAATCTCTGCATGATTTACATCTTTTCTGGTAGAGCAGACAATCACATTTCTGATATAGAGCTGCTTGAATCACACAGAAAGTAATATGTAGTCACATTAGGACATTGCTTGAGCATATACTTGCCAAAACTATTACTGAATACTCCAGAAATTTTCTAAATACTACAGCCTTTTCTCATTTCTTTTTATAATACAACAGATGTTCAGTGATATCTGGCCTCTAAGACAAACTGCAGCTCTCAGTCTCCAGTTTCCATTCTCTTGCTCCTGACAGAAGTATGGGAGCAGAAGAGAATACCCTCTTCACGAAACTTCAGGAAGAACATTTTTCTGAATCTACTTCATGCACCGGCTTTGAACTTCTAACTTCAGCAAGCACAATGTCCATGTTTTCTAGAGTCAAAACAGAAAGCATAATCCAGTCTCTAGGTTAGAATACCTAAGTGGAGACATCAATAAGTGAAATGCTGTATGTCGTCTAAGACATCTGCATGGCACATAAAGCATTTGACTGTGTCCCTCTAAGCAGTCAGAAGGATGGCAGGTGAGATACCCTCTTGGAGCTAAAAAACCCCTTGTACCTGTCTTTTCACAGCCGAATTCTGCTTTCTATCTCTGCTGACTGTAATGGGACTTTAGATGCTTGGGACATAATATTATTGTTCGGCTTACAGATCTATTACCTACTAATGTGTTTAAGACACTTGCTGGTACACATGACACAAGATCTAGGAATGCAGAATAATAAAATGGCTTGGGTTGCAAGGAACCTTAAAGATCATCTAGTTCCAATCCCCCTGCCATGGGCAGGGACACCTTCCACTAGACCAGGTTGCTCAGAGCCCCATCCAGCCTGGCCTTAGAAAGGCCACAAGAAATAAACCACAGTGTTTAAAATTGCACTCTTCATTGGCATTCAAACTACTGCTGTTCTCTCCCCTTGTGTGTATAGTAACCTACAGAAAGATACCTATATTTAATTGTCTTCCCTTCAGACTGCATCCTACCATTGCAGACAGGAAGAGATGTTAGAAAACCTTTCAAAATAGCTTTCAAGTGCTATTTCCATGCCATTTCCAAATTTTCAAGGCAGCAGGTCAGCCACCAGTCCCAAATGTCTCTGTTGATTCATTAATGGCAGCAACAACAGTAATTGCTACTCAGAACTATCAATAGGTTTTTGCTGAAGAAATTCTATAGCTGCTTCACATTAATATGGGAGTTAACATGAAAAATTTACAATGTTTGGCTAAAGGCTGCTATGACTTTTTTTAAATTTTTTTTTATTATTATAATTTTCACATAGCAACAAGCACACTGTACAGTGAATGAAGAGTTTAAGTGTTTTCTCATAGAGCAACTTTAGAGTATAATTGATTCCAAAGAAACAAACAATCTGGAAGTATATATAATACAGCTTTTAAGCACTTGATTGTATAAAAAAATCCATTTCACATTATATGACCTCATTTTGAAACCCAATAGCTAAAGAAAGTATGTTATGAATTTCCAATACAAGAGAAATTGTAGTTTACGATCCATAGTGTGTGAGATGTGTACTTGCATTTTAACTATAGTGTTATATATTTGTATAATTTTAAATGCAAAGGTCGTATAATTGCTTTGGTCTTGTATTTTAGGGACTAGAATCACATAACCTTTACAGCTATAAATTAGATAGTCTTCTGCCTCTGACGCAAGTCAGTATTTGCAGGGCAGTTTGTGCTGCTGTTTGTGCTGGGCTTAAGCACAGGAAAAATGTTACAAGAATTTTTACTTTGCTCTTACATTATGAAGAAAAATTTTGCAGAAATTTGAGAAATTTGTGCCTTTTTGTGTTTTATTTAGACAAACATGAAGTATGAAATTATCCTAGAAAGAAATTTGAATTCATCCATTACAGACTTTCTTAAAAAGTCTTTTTCACCCACTAATTCTCCACTTTCCTTTGTCTCTGTTTTCTCTTACCTTATTGGTTTAGTCTTTTCTAAATCATATTGCCTGTCCTATAATATATCACCTTTGTTGAAGATAGAAAAATCTATATTATACCTTCATACACAACTGTTCCGTCCTAATCTTTTGTTTCTTTCCCTTCCACTAGATCAGTGGGGCTTTTTCAATGCTGACAGCTGGCAAAGTATTTCATGCAGGTCCAGCAAGTGTCACATACCCTAAATGAACACACTTACAGAAGTGTTTGCAGTTTCTGTCTTCTTGGACTTGGATGCAGCTAGCCCAGGAACAACCGCAAATCTTTATATCCCAGTCTTACATCAAAAAAAGCAAAAAGCAAAAGCAGAAGGCTACAAAATAAAGATATTCACTCAGGAAAAATTGTCAAGCATACTGACAGAGTACAATGGCTAGATTTATAGTGTATTTCTCATGTGGCTCTGAGATAGACTGTTTGGGTAGAAGTATACTCTCTGCTCTACATAAAGAAAGTTCAGGACATGTTGTGGGGCAAAAGGTTGGACCCATATTAGTCACGGGTGCAGAAAAGCCTCCCAGTATGTGCTTACCAGCAGTGCAAAGAGGATATGACACCCAACTAGTTTGATGTCTTTCCTTGAGGGGACTTGTGGCTGTGTTAGGTGGCCAGTACAGCAAGGGAGATGTCCAGGATCACAGAGCACAAGGTCAGGTGGAATCTGGAGGCAACTGCAGCTTTGAACCGAGCACACATCGCCTGATGGGTACTCTAAGCCTGCTGTGGGGATGTGTGGGGCCAGGTCACAGCACGCACTGTTTCAGTCTTCTCCCTCCCAGGGTAGAATAAAGATAAAACCAAGAAATCTGGTGAAAAAAAAGGTGGGGAGAGAAAGCTAATAGGACTAGAGGATATGAAACTAATTGGAAGAGGGAGTTATTTGTTCCATTTGAACTAACTTGATCAAAGAAGAATTCATGTGAGTTTTGGGTAAGGTTTATGGCAGGGCTGTGTTTTTTGGTTTTTTTCTTTTTTCTTTTTCAAACGCTCCTTTGCTTATCTGAAGTATTAACTTTCCATTTCCGCTGCTGAAGCAGATGTTTTGCTTGTCGCAGACATTAAGGCACTCTTAATGTGCAGTTACTGAATTCTTTTCTAAAAGAGCATTTTAAATTTGACAATGTTTCTTACATTTTTAAAGCAGTGACCTCATTTTGAAAAGATTTTTTTCCAATACGTATGTCACCACTGGAAAAATATTAATCTGCAAAACTTCGTATAAAATGTCTCCATTTATTAAACATCTACTGTACAGATTTCAGCTGTCACAAAATCCAGTCGTGCATTCTTGCGAGTCCTGGCATTCTGAAAAGGGTCTGTTTCAAGCAGGAAATATATTTTCATTGTGATTTCATTAAAATAAATATTTAAACAAATTCCAGCAGTTAAAAATATCTTTGCAAATTGTACCCTTAATGACTAGAAAGTATTACTATGCCAACAGAAAGATTAACTCAGTAAACCCAGTTAAGACTCATTCTCCTTATGTCCAGACCTATCACCTGTTGGATGTTAGTGTCCACTTCTAACATTACATGTTTCTTAAACAAACTGTTATCTAAAAATAGCAGAATGAAAGATGAATATTGAAAAGCACTTAGATACCTGAATCCCTTATTATTCTTCCATTCATCTTAATTTTAATTTGTAAATGCATACATTTTATTCATCTCTATGTTTTTGCTTTCACAAGTTTAATCTGCTGCTATACTTTGATCTTTTAAATGATCTTTTTGTGGCAGTTTAGGGAAAGTTACTAGGAAAAAAAGCAACTGTGCTTTCCACAGGGACAACCAATACAACACATTTTTAAAAAATGTTTATCATTTAAGCAGAGACTTTTTAATTGATGATATCTATAACAAACCACAAGGGAGAATTAGAAAGTCAAAACACAGAAGAACTGGGTGTTATAATGTGGCAATTACTGTATTTAGACAGTATATTTTTAAGATAAGCATATCAAGGAATTGTTTGCATTCTTTAGTTGCTGATGCCATCTTCAAGTCTGGCTGGTCAAGGGTTTTTTTGTTTGTTCTATCCTCTTTTCTTCCCATCGTACAAGCTGGGGTTTATTTGAATCTTTTTTTCTGTGAGATGTTTCAAAATGCTCTGCTCCTCTAATTTACAAAGTAATGAGGTTGCCCTGTCTCTGACCTTGGAGAGCTAGCTTGGACTTCCTATATATTTTTGGAGGAGACTCTACCTCCGATTAGAGCTAATGGGTGCTGTAAAGCTGGTTTTAATAGTTGTTTTAAATCAGCTCTTTGGGAAATCTGGCCTTCAGTTCCCAGAGACTGTAGCAGTTTTGTGGAAAAGGGAACCAGAAAAAGGAGGAAAGGGCGGGGGGGTGTATGTGTGTTTATGAACGCTCGGTAGATAATAGAGAGTCAAGTTTTTGCATTAAACAACCATTCGACTTCTTGTCTTGTCTAATGAATACAGCACACATTCCCCATAATTATGGCACTTATTTTCTCCTGTCCAAACATTTTGTAACAGTGGAAGATTCAAGCAATATTCAGTCTGGAAACCCTGTACACGAGGGTGAGTGTATGGCTTTAGTCAAAGGAGCTAATCCTTCCGTGCAGTCCTCCAATTATTTTTCTTCACAAATAAGTATTGCTACCTTATTTTATCCAGAATGAATTCTATTCAATGAGCACTCATCAAATTCCAATCTTAATTAGACTCTAACAAAGCCAAACAAACAAATCACTGTGCTTGGATAAAGGCATGTGGGCTGAAGCGTGTGAAAAGAAGAGGTTATACATTTAAATTGTTTTACTTTCTTAACCACTATAGGTGCTACAAAGCAACAGATGTAATTTATCATAGCCTTTGATGGTCAAACAGACTGGGTTGAATTATGATCACAACATTTCATGCGATTCTGTACCACCGCTATCTTTTTGGGTATCTAAAATTGTTTTCTCATTTTGCTTTTTTTACCCTCTTTTTATTTGTACATAGAGTTATATTTTGTTTCAGCTATCAGATGACAGCCACTGTGTAAAAAAAACTTGAGTTCCCTTACATGGTTTGTACCACCACCAGAAAGCCTTGATAAAAATGCAGCCTTATTATCTGTGTAGTTTATTCTTTCCATATATTTCAGAATGTATGTCCTAATTTGATATTCCAATATATATAATCAGTCAGCACTTTCCTTTCATGTTTTTTGACAGAAACACAGCCAGCATAGCAGGCAATTAGTCTGAAGAATGATTCCAAAACCCTATCTTACTTCTACCCTCACCCCTTACATGCTTTGCTGATATGGGATGTTTGTATTTTTCTGTGCATTCTTTTTTTCTTCTTTTTGCTTTTAATTTTTGAACAAAAGGGTCATCCACTTATATATCTGTTGTTTGCTCCTTGTCTATTGCCTTCATATAAATTCATCTCTGGAAATACAAAGCTGCTGTTTTTTTTTTTTTTTTGAGAGAGAGACTTCCTATATTTAGTCTTAACTTTATTAATTATTTGCCATATAAGGGAAGTGTTTAGGATTGGTAATGTATCAAACTTCGATATAGCTCTAAGACACATATAACAAATACTCCTTACTACAGCTTTACTATCCTTATGACATCTTTCCACAGGACAGAGGAATAGGATAGCATGTTCAAGATATGTCTCCCCATACTCCACATCATTGTGGAGACCCATGTCTCCACATCATTTCTGTACACATGTAAACACTTTAAGTTCGAGGTATACATTTCCTTTTCCACATTTCCTTCCTACCTGGTAACTTTTAAAAACTTCCAAAACTGGGTTTTAACACAATATTTTCATTTTTCTTCCCACCCTCCAACCTAAACATATTTTAATATTTCAACTATTTGGCATGCAATGACATGCATACAACAACTAAGAAAAAGGGCTTCTTAAAACATGGTCCAGATTTGTGAAGAGCTTCATGGTTCACTGAACATTTTATTTAATATGGAGATTGTATTCAGAGTTGTTTGATTTGCAGGAATAACAAGCCCAAATGCTTCAGTTTCTAATGGTAATTAGTTTTCAGCCTAGACAGTCTGTTTAGTTATATATTTACTACCTTGTAAAGAACTATCACAACAAACCCTAAAGCATTATTTGAAAATTAATAAGCTAAAGAAAGAGGAAATTCTTCACTTTTGCATAGCAACGCTCTCTGTATTCTACTTTTTGATTGCAAAATCCACCTTTTCAATTATAGGTGTACTAAATTGTGATGCCTGAAAAACTATAAAAGGCAATTATCAATGTTTCTTAATACCATAAATGACTAATGCAAGTATGTTTTGCTGTAAGGGAAACAAAGACTAGTATTGTGAGCAGATTTCCTTTGCTTCCTGAGTCAGAATAGAACAAACTTTGATTCACATACTTTTGGTGTTATTTGCAATTAATATTAGTTTCTGTGGTGGTTAAAATAATGTGCTGCAGATTCCATTGCAGCTTACATATTAGAAAATAAAGGCACATTATTTATCCATGTCTTAAAGTTCACTTGGCTTTTGTGACATCAGGCAAGGAAGCAGAGAGAAGGTTAAAGCACAATACCTTGCAGTGGTTTATATGTTCCTGCCTTATACAAGGAAACATCTGAAAGAGTCACTTCTTCACCCAGGTATATATTCTGATCTATCCCTTGCTGCTTTTCAAAGTTAATGGAAGAAAAGTCTCCTTTGCCAGATACTGTGCTGGGTTTTTTGGGCTGGGCTCTTCTTCAGTGACTCAACAATGAGTGAGCCCTCAGCGACTGCGGGGACTAAGAATGCCTCCATTATACTCACTCAGCATGCTTTACCATTGATTTCTGCCTCTGAACATGGATAGAGGACACGCTTGAGCTGGCAGAAGGAATCACATCATGGCATAGACACCTCGGAAGAAGTATGCATTATGGAAATCTTCTTAACAAAGAGAGTTCCCTAGCGATCATTAGCATTAGAGGTTCTCTCAACTCTCTCTCACAAATGGCAATGGAAAGCAAAGAAGGGAACATTTTCAAATCTCGGAAACACTGACCCTCTCCCTTTGTGCTGCTGTGTCAAAAGAGCTTTAAATGGCCTTTCATTCCAAATCAGTATAATTGCTTTTGTTCAAAACCAGGTCCAGGCTTCTTAGCAGTGGAAGCAAAGTAAGATGTGTACTGTTTCGAGGTCAAGGAACTAAGTCACTTTGTTGTTCCTCATCACTGCCAATGGTTACATTAAATTTTGTGGGTATTCCAGAAGACTTTCCAAAGTAGAAAATATATGGGATGAAGTGGAATGGGTTGGCAGGATGTCAGGCTGCCAGTCAATGCACAGCCTCACCAAGAGTGGGAAGCTCTGCCTTCATTCTCAGTGCCACACGAAGCTGTTCTGGTAGGCAGTGAAGTGGTGGCCTACTCAGGCCTTTGGACATGTGCTGCAGTCATCTGAGCTACTTGATGTCCCTGTTAGCCACCAACAAGCCTCATGCCTCTTCCATCTTCCCTTCCCTCCCCTTCCTTTCCCTTTCTTCTTCTGTCTGTCAGCTCTCTGATCCCTTTCTTTTTCAACAGGGTTAATTTTCTTCCAGTTCAACAATCTAAACCAGATCAGCAGTGTCAAGTAAATACTGAAAAAAAAAGTAGAAAAAAAAAAGCAGAAAGCAGGGAAAGGGTATGTGTCCTTGCCACCCTTACCTTCAGTAGAATCTAGCAATCAAATCAACTTAGTTATATTATAAAACTACACACTAAAATAGGTCCTTTTCATTCTTCTCCAAAACCTTAAGCTAGAGAGGCAACTTCAGAACAGCAACAAAGACAACACTGAAAAGGTAGTGAATTTGAAACTTCAGGAGTGCTGTTGTACAGAGAAATGAGATGCAACTAGTCATATTACAGCTCTGTAATAATTTTCTAAGGGCAGTCTCAGTATGAAATCATTCCTACCCAATTCTGAAAGCTACTGCTTCCTATTAGCAAAAACTGGTCTGAACCAAGCTGCCAGAGAAATGACAGAAGAACACTGAATGTTTTCTGAGAAGGAACTTTTTTTCCCCAGTGGTATTTGTTGTGGGCATTTCCTTGACAGAATTTACCGGGATGACAGAAGTGGTTATTCGTTTCTCCAAGTCTCTTCCAGTAAAAAATGTTTATTCACTGTAGATGTGAATGTTTATTGTGTCAGAGAAACAGGAAATACAGGCTTCATATCTCAAGATTGCGTATTTTAACTTAAGTGTGCTTTCTGAAAGTCTGTGATTTGTGCTAAACAAAGGAAAATCTCTACAAAAACACTGGGAAAGTCCACTGCTTGGGTTCCAGGGGACTTATGTTAAAACCTAAAGAATTTTATACATAATTACATTCTTTTGTTAGACGCATGTTGTTTATTTAATGTTTTAAACAGCAATGTCCATGGAAATATGCAAAGGTAATTAGTCTTTTAAGGAGACTAAAGTTTTGATGCTTTCTGTGATATATTCATGGACACAAGTATATGATGACTTATTTTCAATACAAAGAAAAAAATGTGGTTTTGTTAAAGTGTTAATAAGAACAATTAACCTTGTAGTACATTAATGCATACCTAAAATATAAGTTGGTCATAAACAAGATAATAAGTATGTTTAAACATATAGTTTTCCTGTAAGACTTCAGTGAAGTTAGGCTGGGGTTTTAATATACTTGAGAAGTTAAAATGTACTGGATGATGTTGCAATAAGAGCAACAGTCATATAATAAAGTATGTTAGCTATTGTTTGAGACACATCGTTTACATGTTTTGTTTACAGAAACATTATTTACAAAATCATCCAAAATAGATAATGCAAGAATTAAAAGAGTCTAAGATTTAAGTTAGAAAAGTAATTATTTTCTAAAGGAAAAAAGTATCTGTTTTCTGTAATTTAACTTAAATCGCTCAGCCCACTGGATAATGAGTCTGATAAAAAACTGTAGAGTTTTTCTTATTAGACTCATATGAAGTTAGTATTAAAACATTGTAGTAATAACTTGTTGCTTTTACCATGTTGGCACACAATATTTTCTGTAATAACTTTAATAAGTTCCATATGACTAGTTGGAAAGATGAACTTAATTAAATAACAGTTTATTGATTTATCTTTTGTTAACAGTCAACACTTTGGTTGAAACTTTAAAACTCATTGGAAAAATGATGCAGAAGTTTATCTCCTTAATGTAAAATATCACAAGCCAGATAAAAATTTTAAACCATGTTTCTCATTTGGTGTTATATTCTATTGTGCTTATCTTTTTTAAAGTAAAACCTTTGCTGTGCCCATCTGAGCAGAGCAGTGGCTACAAGTTTTAACCCCCTATATTCCTTTGTCTGAAAAGAAATTATAACCAATCTTTCTGTCATTGAAACATGGTTAGAGAATCAAATATGCTATGTGACTGCTCTGCAGTAACTTCCACTACAGAAATGTTTATTAAAGAAAGTAAGCAACTACTTGGAATATGTTTGCTACAGCTAATAAGACAAGAAGAAAAAGTTTTTCAAAATGCAGGCTAAGATTCAGAATTCTTAAGATACTTGCATCCAAAATCATTAGCTCTTTTTAGTTTTTCGATAAGTTTTAGCAAGCACAACTTTCAGAACTTGCACAAATGGATTCTATAGCTAAAGTGATCAAATTTTGCAGAACTGTATTTGCATGGAGAACTGAATTACAAGTAAATGGTAAGTGGGAACCCTTACAGATTTCTCCCTAAATTGAAAGAAGCTAAAGAAAACAAGTCTTTTCTAAAATCTTGTTTCCTTTTTTCCTAATACCAGTAGGGAAAATACTAGCAAAAACTGTGGGAAAACCAGTGGCATTCTTGCTTTTCTTTCTATTTGCCTATTTAGGCTGCAATTTGGTGCTACAGTAATTTCTTAGGGCTATAGTAAGTTTTCAGGAATGTCAAGAAAAGTTATCTGCAAATTAGAAAAGCAATGGAATTACTTCAATTTGTGGGATAATTTGTAGCTGAAAGAAAATATACTTTTCAAAATCTAAGACCCTAATAATTTACTACTAGTAAAAGAAAGTAGAATACAGTATACCCAGTCCTGCCAGGAAGACAGTTTTTACCATAATTCTTCCTGGAACAACAGGAATTAGGGAACAGACAAGCTAAACAGGGCTGCCACCTCCCTATCAAAACCTGTCAAACCAAAATACTATTACTTTTGGGATGTCAGTGTCTTACTAAACCACTTAGCATTAATTGACAACTTCTCCTGCAGTGTAAGAGACTTAATTGCAAAGTTAGCACAACTCCATAGTTTGAAGTAGCAGAGCCCAAGTGTCAAAGCTGGCAGTTTTAAAAATCAGTTAACCTAGCAGAAGACAAAATGCAGAGGGTGAAAAGTTCTTCCTGTCAGGGAAAACTATACATAGGCTTGATGGAACAGCTGTCCTGGTCTCTGCTGTCACCAACAAACATGGCACACATTTTGCTGCTGCTGTGTTGGAAAATACGTTGAGGAGACTGCAGAGGAGTTCATGGTTATGGCTGACAATGTCTAAGGACCATCTGAGTCCTGCATTAATTCTCAAATGTTAAAAAAGCTCCTGTTTCAAGGAATGGGACAAAGTGTGCTGCCAGGGCAGAGAGCAGACAGCCTATTGGGGTGTGTGATTAGCTGTTTGACAGAGAGATTGTTCTTTGAGGTACTCACAGCCTGGTTGGGACATTGCTTTTCTCTCTGTAGTGTGAAGCTGCAACTGTACTCACATGACTGATGATGATGATGTTTCATTGCTTATGGGAATTTAATTTATCTCAATAGAGGATGAGGGGAGCCTGAAAGAAACTTGATCAGTCATTGCAAGGTTACTGGTTTTTCTGATTCACCAAACTGACACTATTTTATTCTTTTTTTTGCTCAACCCTTATGTTCAAGAATGTTGGTTGACTTCAAATTCTGGATCTATTTAAATCTCTCAATCACCTCATAATAGGCCAAATGAGAGCTGAAAGTTTAAGCAACTGTAAACAATCATACATAAATATTCAATTAATTTTTTTTTAAACATCATGTAATTTATTTGTTTGTGATTTCAGAGAAAAACTGTATTATGACACATTTAGAGGGTGAACAGCATAATTTACTTAAACTAAAGTTGTATATGAAAATGCAATTATTTTATTAGAAATAATTTATTAAGAAAAGACTAGACAGTAACTAAAGTAGACACATGCCTGTGAATTTAAATTATGAGGGATATAAACAAATAGATTTCTAAGAGCTATTTATAAACCAGAATTTTTTAGCAGTTCCGACAGAATTGTACTAAAGCGTAAAGCAGTCCTGGTAGAGGAATGTGGAATTGTTTTGTGGGGAGCCTTTTCTGTTCGGCATGACTATGGAAAGAAACTTATTCTTGAGACTGCCACCTTCAATAGTAGTATGTTATGTATGGTCTTTGTACAAAGTTAGTAAAGTTCAAGAGATAATGAGATTAACAGAAAAATGTATAACAGATGTTTTGTATAATGTCTAATGTGACGTATAAGCAACTTCAATAAGGCTTTTTAAAACCATCGTCTCCTAAAAAGGACCATTGAAAGTATGGGACCCTTAGCTACCAAATTAAAGCCAGCACACGAAATGATAGGCTTGTTTGCTATAATTACTTTTCACAGACCTTTTAGAAACAGTTTGTGGAGAAACCCCAGGGTTCTATGCACCACAGACTGCAAACCACTGAATTAAACAGCCAGGACTGGTGGAGGAGTTAGCCAGTGGGCTAAACAGGAACAAAGGAGTAATAGTTTCTAAACACACAGAGCACCCAGAGCCAGGGATTTATATAGCTCACAGTTGGTTAGGCCAGTGATGTGAGTAAAGAGCACTGGGTTTATTTAGAATGGTTATAGCCACTTGTATTTGTTACCAAATTTTACAGTGGGGATCCATGTAAGAAAGGAAAAAAATTTACTGAATTATACCATAGAAGATAACTTTGTGATGAAACAAAAGGACACAAAAGAAGTGTTTAGCTGGAGCTAATGGGATATTGACATTACCCAGTGAAAAAAAGAGGTCACTGGCACCCAGAACTAAAAGAAAATTCAATGGAATTTGTGTCTGAAAGTAACGTTTGAGAGCCTGAGCTCTGAGGGCTTCTTTCTAAGGATCCACAGCTGTAAAGGCTGAAGGATGTTTTAGGAACTCTAGATAAGATGAGCTAAGTCATTAAAAGCTCTATGTAATTAGAATGGCATGCATTTTGCATATTTTGATTGTAGCCATTTAATGTAAGCAAAGGCCTATCCTAAATCTCACTAAGTAAGTATTTCCTTCTTTAGTTTCAGCTTTACTGCTCTGTGAGGCAAGATGCATGAAAGTGAGAAATCAGAGCCAGTGGAGGCAGCAAACAAAGCAACACTGTACCTGTGCTGTGAGGAGGGACTCCAGATTCTAACATGTTTTCTGCCAAATTTCTACAGGTATTTTGGTGTCAATATCTCTGGTGTTGACTTTGATGAAGGACCTGCCAACAGTGGTACCATGTACTCTGGTGCAGACAATGGAGAAACCATGTAGTGTTGCTCATACTCCAAACCATCACAGTGTTTACAATCTAGGTCAGCTGCTGGCAAGTTCTACATGCCAACAAGGTCCTTAGACCTTCTTACAGCAACTGCCTTATTCTATACGTGCCTAGATAGCTGAGAGGTTTCATCCCTGTGCTCCATTTCAACCAAACAGACCTCTTTTATCCAAGGTCACTGCCTTAGCTAAAATGGAGTGTCACCCTCTTCTCTCTACAAAACTGTATGCAAAGAAAAGTGACCTCACATGAACAGTCCCAAAACAAGAAGTCTCTTCTACGCCCTGAGTAAAGCACAGAGCAACTCTTTGAAACTTAAAATTTACTCTTTCTTCACACTTACAATATCTGCTCTGCTTTTTGGCTTCTGAGAATGTTAAACATTTTATTTTTCCCAAGTCTGTTTGTGTCCAGCTTTGAGAGTGATTATTCTAATGACCAACAAAGATTTCTAGAAGATAAGAACCAACTTTACAGTTTCTGAGGAAGTAGAACAGTCAGGTTTTTCATCTTAAAAATTGTGATTCAGAAATACCTGTTCATACTTATAAAGGTGATAACATTTTAAATGAAGATTTTATAGCAGTAATAAGACCAGAAAATCCTGTGAAAATGAGGTAATTCATAGTATGTTGTATAAAAGACAGTGGTACAGTAATAATAGGACAATGAGAAACATGAAGAGATTTAACAGTTAAATCTTGAGGGGATATTTAATAACTAGAGGTCTGATAAAGCACTATTTACCATAATTACATATATAGTTAAACTTTATGTACATGTTTCAGTTACAATATCTCAAGCTAGTGAAAGCAAATCTGCTGCCAGACCATAACAGATTGTTCCCACAGGACATCTGTTTCATGTGTTTAATTTCTTTAAAAAAGTAGGCAATTCTTTGAGGCTATAAAAGTATGAAAGCATAAAGTTTTATTTGATATTATGTCAAAATTAAATAGTTGTGCCACATTTTTTCTTTTATCCCAAATAATATTTAATGCTGACACAGTGATGATGCACCAGTAAATTATTATACAGCCTTCTAAAACTATTGTAGCATTCAGAGCAAGGAAAGCACTAAAATACTTTTGGGCTAAACACAGAGTACTTCTTTGGGATTAAATATCTTACTGAAATTGAATAAATCCAGTTACACACACACACACACAAAAATCTAGAAAACCAATATGTCAGAACCCAGCATTCAGAGGGATTTAGGTGTCTTTAATTCCAAGCCAGCTCATGGCTTTTGGCTCATAAATGGGTTAATTACAGAGCAGGGCAGCTCCACTGGGAGATGTTCATACAAACACTGACATGGGATTTAGCCACTTTTAAGCTGCAGGTGTCTTGTCTCTATGGTCCATGGAGGACACTAATGCTAAGAATCTTTGGAGTGAGGGTGGCACCACCAGCAGTATAGACATTTACCCCTGAGCTAGTCATCCAGCACTGATTTTGTGGACAAGAAATACAAGTACCTAAATACAAGAGCCTGTTCAGGGATTCATTTATCTCATTCTAACACAAATATCTCAAATAGTTATGATTAGTTTCTCCCTAAAAATATCTGTTTCCCTCATTGACTATAAAGGGAGCCTAGACATATTGCTCGGGTGTAGATATTTGCTTTATTCATATATAAAGTTAAAAGGCATTGATTCTCCTTGATTTTTAAGCCCTAACTCAAACTTTGTTATCCCAAACCAAACACTGGGCTCAACTATCCAAGCCATAAGTGTGATCAAAGAAGACCTAGTAAACAACAGGAGAATTATATTCTTATAAATCAGTACAGATGAAAGTAGTGCTGCTCTCCACTGTTTGCCTGACAATCTGAAGTACTTGTAAGGCAGACAGAAGTCTGGGATCCAGTGCCCACACGATGAAGGAAGGTTAAACACCTACTTCTCACTCCCAAGAACAGCATCAAGCTCATCAGGCTCTAATTTAGCTTGCAGAAGGCTCCCACAGCTTCTCCAGAGAAGTTAGCTTGAGGAAGGAAAAAGTACAAGAGCTTTGATGCCATAAAAGAGCAAACAAGGAGCATGCTGATGCATAACCCAGTGGTGAATATAGTCCACTAAACAGAGAAGTATAACCTGGTGCTTAGTGGGGGGATAAAACAGTAAAAGATTTAGGAAGCAGAGGCTTGCCACCTAGATTTCTGTCTGTAGTTCTGGAAGCCTGATTTCTGGGTTGGTGGTCAATCTTCCTTTTGCTTCTTGACTATGTCTGCACTTTTTAGTTTTTTCTTATAGCTAACATTTTTGAAAGCTTCTGCTCCATGGTGGATGAAGCCAAACAATATAATTCTCATTCTAACAAAGGTGAGAGACACATGTATCATCATGGCTGATGGCATGTAGAGCAAGAGGGCAGATCTAGGAAGAGTAGGGTAGGACATCAATAAAAGATCCCTTAATGGAGAGGCAGGTAATTATTTTGGTTGGTTGGTTTGTTCACTTTCTATTTCTTTAAATGAGAAAAAACAGAGAATTTCAAGCAAAACAAGTGCAGTCAAATAGCTGCATTCAGAAGAAATTATAACAGTCCAAAAATCATGTATTTCAAGCTATTGGCATTCCTGTTGCATGCTGGAGGAGTAAGAAAATATCATCATCACTATTTCCTTGCACAGGTGCAGGATTGGCTAGTGAGGCAGTAGTGATTTACAATGCTGTCAAGGACATCTTCAGCTCCTAATCAAGGAAAAAGTCAATTTTTTTTCTGTAGTCAGGCCTATATTTCATTTTTTGTAATACTTTTCCACCTCTATACAGAATACTCAGCCAAACTCCCACCTGAGCCCTTCAGAAGCTGTAACTAAACTGGATAAACTGCCTACCCTTAGTGACTGAAGTACTACAACCTAACATGTCAGCATGTACAAAAATGAGAGCAAAACTGTGTCCACAAAATGGGCATCACCCTATTGCTGAGTCTTTCCTTCATCTGTTCTTCTGTGCACCAGACTAAACCCAAAAGTTTCCAAAATCAATGGGTTTTCTTTACAGATGTTGAAAATGTAATCCTCAGTGACTCAGTCAATAAAAAAATGGCTCATCAAACCATAGAGCTTAAGACCTTAATTTGATAATCTTAGTGTTAACTATTTCATCAATTTTCCTAATTTAGTTTGATTATAGTAAACTGATGTTTGAATAAACCACATTTCCAGAAAATCATTCTGTCTTCATTTTTTAGGTGCTAAGGCATGAAAAATCAACAACTTTTCTTGCTATTTCAGTCTTTTTGTGAATCATTCCCAGTGGTAAACATGAGTTGTATTCTTAAACCTCAAGACAGTATTCTAGCAGAAGAGTGTTCTTTCTGGACCTAAACGTCACCTTACCTGCTTGTGCCTCAAAGAAAAAACTGAAACAGTTCTCTTTGCTGTGTTATCATATAGGGTTTGATGATATTATGACACCTCTCATTGTTTCCTAAGCTACTGATTTCCAGAATATAGTTTTCCACTGTTTAGATGTGACCTAGATGCATAATTTTGCATTTAACTTGAATGGGTTCAGCTTGCCAAGCAATCCAAATTTTTCTTTATACCTTCCTGGTCTTCATAATTATGTACCACTCTGCCAATCTTTATGTCAGCAATGTAAGGTATCAACAATGTTTTGATATTTACTAAGGCATATGGAAATGTTGAATAGCATCTTTTAATTCCTAGTTTTTATGACCCATATTTGAAACCATTCAACTCTTACTGAAAAAAAACCTACATCTGAGAGTGGAGTGTTAGCCAGTTCTTTATGTACTGAGAGTTTGCTTATTAATCTTGCAATGTGTGTGAATTTAGGATACTTTAACCAAGCATTTTTGACACATGGGCAGCCATAGAGTTACTTGAGGTCAAAGGTGATAAATATTTCCATATGGGGAAACCCAGGGAAACAATTAAACACCCTCCTCCTTATAATTCATGAAACAGTCGAAGTTTTCACCACATGATTTCCCTGAATACAAATTCAGGGAGATGTAACTGATTTGCATGTAGTACTGCATCTGTAAGAGAGAAAGAGTCAGAAAACAAGCAAAAAAGTACTACCAAGAGGAATGAAAACAGGGGTAAACCATGTAGTCATGACAGAAACGAAACGGAGAGCTTTTTGAGTGATATGCTGTCTGGAAAGCTGGCATAGAACTGTGAGAAAGGAAATGCTCTCCTGTTGTTTAATTGTACTGTGTTTGGAGCAATGGAACCTCTGTGTACATTCTTTGTAAATTAGAATGATTGCAGTAAGAAAAATATTTAGCTCCTATGGCATCAGGGAGGCCAGGGTTTCTTAGATGAGGACTGGGATCACCTCAGCCTTTTGTTGCTTGGAAGCAGGATATGCAAGCGTCAAAGCAACTCATCCTAGCCTGGAATTTCAGCAAAATTCACAGAAAATGTAAAGTCAGAGTGAGGGACATCAGCTCTTCAAAGAACGTTTTTTTCAAAGGCTTGTAACTCCTGAGCTCTTTTGCAATTAAAGTGACTGTGATTAAGAAATTCTTTGTGCCTAAGGTTGGGGTTTTGCTCTTTCTAGCGTGTCATCCCCAAAGGTGTGAAACTGGAAATACAGGTTTTGTAGCATTTTTGTAATGATTTTCAACAATTTTACGATCTCCATGTAGTGTTAAAGCAATATTTTTTTTATAATAATGTTCCCTTCTTAGTTTCCCTATATAAATGTCCACATTTCACAACTGCTATTTTGTATTATTTATAGTCTATTACCCACTTTTTTCACCCTTCTTGTTAAAATTAGCCAAAATTATTCTGCCTTTACTGTAGAAACAAAATATTTTAAGAGTCTATTAAATTATATTCTAAAATTGTTTAAAAATATCAAATAATACTTAGTTGTAATTAACTCTTTTCTGCTTCTGTGATGTATTCCAAATAAGCTGTGCTCATCTTCAACTTTGTGAAAATAGTTCTTTTAAAATCTAAGCTTGCATATTACTGAATGTCCTTTTCCTTGCTTACCTGCATGTATGTAATAAAGCTTACCCACAATGAGCAGCAATAAATGAGCTTAAATCAAAATAAGAAATGTATATATTTAACTCCTGAAGGAGGTCTTGGGGACCAGCTCCATACTATTGCCAAAAACTACCATCCATAATCCACGAGATCATATGGCATAATTTTAAAACAGCTGAAATTTTTTCCTGTCATTCTTCTGAAAGTTGTCCAGGAGTCCTTTATAAAAGCCTGCTTTATGTTTTGTACCATGGTTAATTCATCCTTTTTAAATAGAGTCGAAACTGAGGTATACATGTAAAGTGATATTAATACTTTCCCATATCTACCAAAAATGCAGCCATAAGTACACTTTTATGTACTTTTTCCCAAGTTTGAAGTTGTATCTCATTGTTTTCTTAGTTATCCTTTAACAAGATGGCGTATCCATTCTGTCATAGCCACTTCTTCTACCATATTATTTGTACTTTTGAATGCTGGAATTCATTTATTTTCACAGAATCTCATAGTAGTTGAGGTACGAAGGCATCTGTGAAGACCATCTCATCCAATCAGCCTGCTGAAAGCAGCATCACCAGCAGCCAGTTTCCTAGGGCCATGCCCACTCGGGTTTTAAACATCTAGGGGGATGGAGATTCCACAAGCTTTCTGAGCAACTTGTTCCAGTGTTTGAATTCCTTTTATACAAGTTTCTGAACTGGAATTCTCCACATTAACGTTACTTTTCCCTACCCCCATTCTTTTCTCCACCCCTTCATACATTACAGAAAAGCCCCGAACACAGATACTTCTGTACCTCTCAGTCACAGACTTCAGAGAGCAGAGACACGCCTCTTGTGTTCAATATCTTTTGATTCTGGGGTACCAACAACTCCTTCACAGCATCTACCCCTCATCTAGTCTGTCTCCCACAAGTAAGTTTTAAGAGGTAATTTTAGTATTCCAATTACATGAATTACCTCCCCAGATTTTACCTGTTCCACTTACGTACATTTTTTTCTTTTCAATGAGGATTTCCAGTTCTTCTTGCTCATTACATCTAACCCACATGTAAGCAGCTGAAAAAAAAGTCTTCTCTTGATGCTTTTGTTCATTGTTTTGATTTATTCATGACACACTGATTTGAAGTAGGTTGATGCCTCTCTATTCTGTTAGTAATTTGATGCTTTTTCTGTCATCCAAGCAGAAGACAAGAAGTCCACTCTCCTCTCTTTGAGGAGCTGCACGTCATTTGAAATTCATTGTCATTTCTGTGGCCTTGATGGTGTTTGATTTTCAAAAAACCTCCTTGAATTCCTCACTAGCTACCCATCCACCAGTATCTCCTGTTTTTTTTTCTTTCCACGATATACTAGAAGATTGACTGCCAAGACCAGTTTCTCCTTCTTTATCTCTCTTCTTGGACCTCACTGTAGTTTGCATATTCTGTCTGTGGGATAATTGACTCCACTGTATATCATGACCAGTAGAGACTTGCCAGACAACCTCATAATCCAGCCCAATCTTGCAATTACAATGGATCTTGTGACCACACTGTGTACATATGTAAACAGTGCAGATATTTACAGAAAACCACGGAGAGGTAAGTAAAATATTTCCTCTTCCATAGAATTTTACAGTGCAAAGCTATCAAAAGCATCATTTAGAGCACCTGTTTTATAAATGATAATATACAATAAACAAAAGCTCAGTTATACGCAGTCTAATGTAAAAACTTGCATGATTCATTTCCAGGGCTAGAATAGAGCAAAATTCTTTTAACCTGAAGTCTGCCCTGTGAAAATACAAAAATGACAAATAGGGTCTTTTTACATTGACACAGTTGCAGTTTTTCTATTTGGGTTTTAAATTTTGCTGTTCAATTTTGTTTATTATGTTTCATGGCATATTTGTTTACCTCATCTATTTTATCTCAAAGTTTCCTGCTACCTTATTGTGAGACAGAACTCCACTGATTCCACAAGTCTGTTCAAATCTGCTCAAACTGGACACTAAGTGAAATGTTGTAATTATTTTATGTATGTTTAAAAAGTTGGGATTAAGTTGGAAAAAGATCCATTGGCAACATAATGACATCCAGAAGTCAACACATGACTGGTCATTTTTTGAAAAGGACAAAATTAAAGAATAAAATAGGGAAAATTCTTTCAATAGAGAGGGGTAATGAACAAATAAACCTAAGCAAAACCAACCAGACATTTTTTAGGATAGGTCTAATGTAGGAAATAATATTTAAATTAATAAATATGTACAATTGTTATGCATTTTAGAAGACATATCCTAATTTAATATTTCAGTTAATAATATTAAATTTCTGCAGATGACGGCAAAAGATAGAAAACCCTCTGACTGACCAACCAACTAACAAAACCAAAGCATCCTAAACTCCTCAGTACTATGCCGGGAGAAATATCATGGTACTTTTCAATATTTATGAAGTCTGTACAAAGTTCTAGAAATTCACAAAACTGTGAATTTACTGCATCCAATAAGAGAGTATATGAAAGATTTCTATAAGATTAGAACCACTAAGTTATAATATCCTGCTGTAATTTCAGACAGTCTAATCCTCCTCTATAATAGCTAGAATATTTTAGCTTTATAGTCCACTCAAACCTGTTTGCCTGGCCTAAGCACTAAATCAAATCTTGGAACACATAGTTCTCAGGACTTTGATACAAATGCATATTTCTACAGCAAGTTAAAAAAAGCTTACATGCTTTTTTGAATATTTGTTCAAACAAAGTGTTGCAGTGGGTAAATTCTGCCCACGACCAGAACTCACACACTTAATAGGGATTCTTTTTATTCTGATGTTGATTTTATATTGTAGACAAAGGCTTAAAACATTGCTTCAGCTCCTAACTCCAGTCTGGGCTTCAAAATTTCCATTAATTTCTGAGGAATAAAGCTAAAAGCTCATATCTAGGAGTCTTAATCTTTGTTGAGTGAAGACATTTCCAGATAAATAAAGAAAGCAGAGTTTCAATGCAAAATACATGAGCATTCTTTGAGGCAGATCCCAAAACTCCTTTTGCCTCTGACATGAGGTCCTAACCCTTTAGTAGGTACTCCATATGTGCTGGGTAGGTAAGAAGAAAAAAGGTCTCTTGGAGCACAAGACTGGAACTCAGTCGTAATTTACAACAAACAAACTGTCTCTTGTTTCACTTTGTGTTTTGTTCCATGTTTTAGGGACAAGAATGTTTCCTGGAAAATACAATAATGCCTTTGAATATCTTCACAACATATCAGAAAGACATCATTTAGAAATGAAGCAGAAGTGCATGATAACTCATGTGTTATCTTAAGACTTCTGTCCATATGAAGAACCTGCCAGTCTGTAATATGAGATGTGACAGTAAAGTAATGACCATGTGCTCTCTTCCTGTGTAGTTATACAATGTTTTCCAAACACTTTGGTGTAGCACTACTTTTAAAGCATAAATTGCAACACACTTTGGATCTGTGGGTATGCTTTTAATGAAGAAGAATATTTTCATAAGAAATTACTATGCTCTGGTAAAGTGGAAAAATTCATTGGAGATTCTTCTCTTCAATAGACAGGAAAGTTCGGATTCATGTGATTTTATTTCAGTGTTAACAGTCACCCCAGGATCCTTTGTACTTACAGTGAAAATGTCTCCACATTTAGGGAAGGATTCATCTGACCTACTTTGAACAGATATATTTAATCAGTGCAATCCTGCTGTCAACGACCCAAAAAAAAAAAGAGTTCATGAAAGCATGCAAGTGTTCATACCAGTGCCTTGGCAATAGCAAAATGCCATCCTAATAATCATCAAAAGTAATCCTCATTACAACCAGGAGGGAAAGAGCAATAAGTGCTGAGAAAACTGAGCTACTTAGATATATTTTCCATTCATAACATTGTTCTCACATTGAAAAACTGCAGATTTTGGTGCTTGTATGTGGCTTGTATGTGGCTTGTATGTGGCGCAGTGACTTAAAGGGAAGACAAATGCTCTTGAGGTCTTCTCACTGATTCAAGCCTATAGTTCTGAAATCATTATAGGTCAGAAAATACATAGAAAATGCATTTTTATTTTAGGGTAAACCCCGTTGTATGATAACTGATAGCAGAACACTAATTCCAAAACTTGTTTTCTCATCTGCCTATGATCAGACTCTTCTGTAATTTACATGAGGGAAGCAGAGTGGGAAATTAAACTCTGGTTAACTCCTTGCTCCCTCTGGATCAGGTAATGTAAAGTGTTTTGCTATGCCATGCATCAAATATTTGAGTCCTTTGGTGGAAACTACAGGTATTTAATATTATACACATGAATTTTCAAAGCTTTCTCATTGCCATTCCAACATTTGTTCCCATTTTATGACATTACTGCGACTAGGGAAAGACTGTAGTCAACCCAAGTTGGAAAAACTTTGCAAAATAGCAGTGGTGTCTGTATATCTACATCAAAGTAAGACTATGTTTATTATTTTTGTTTTAAGACATTACCCAAATGCTGTAAATCGAGACTAAATTATTACAATGCTAGACAATACACAAACATTCCCTGCCCCAAGGAACTTACACACAAGAACACAAACACAGGAAAAATACCGATAAGGATTAGATAAGGATTAATTCTTTCTTTTTGACCATTCAACTATGTGGTTGAAGAACTTACAAACTCTGAGTTTTAAATTAAGTTCATGTTCAAGTTACTTACACTGTCATTTTTCATCTTCTCCTTTACTAATTTGTTGTAAATGCTCTGATGACATTCCCAGAATTGCCATGGAATTATCTTTGAAGCAATATTTTATGATCCCCTTCTTCAGTCCTCAAAAACATACGCAAGAGAGATGTAATCAAACTCATAAAAATACCATAATTGTGCATTAATTTAAATGACCTTTGAGATCTTCAAAATGAGGTTCAGGTGTTTGCATACTATTGGATCTGCTTACAGCAAACACTATGGAAAGCTTTTCAGGTGTATGTTGTGGGCTTTGTCTGTTTTCAAGTGCTTCTTACAAAAGTAGGGCTTATGCCTAACAGAAGACAAATTACTTGGTGTTAGAAAGAGAAGACCCAAACAAGTGGGAGTTGTAGAATAGATTTTTGTTGTTTAAAAGGGACAGCCAATTGTAACTAAAACATTTAATTTCTGAAAGGAAGTGCAAACAAAAAAAGTAATTTTAAAGGGCAAAAAATCCTAGAATGACAAAAAAAAAAAAAAAAAAAGAAGAAGCAGTGAAAGTTCCCTGGGCACAGAAACAAGGAGCGGAGCTTTTAGCACTGTCTCTTGTATACCACATGCATCACTGCTGGCAGGGCGTGGTTTCAGCAGGAAAAAAAGCTGGGGCTGGAAAACGAAATTTTGCCTTTTTTTTTTT